>PVHP010023140.1:0-27764 GCA_004024765.1 Zapus hudsonius
CTGCTGCCCCTGTCCCTCCGCTCCGAGGCTCGAGAGCCTGGCAGCCAGGTTCGCTTCCCCGGCGCCCGCGTAAAGCAGATGCACAGGGTGGGGCGTGGTCTGGAGGGAGGCCCTGGAGCAGCCATTCTCTGTCTCTGTCTCTCTGCTTGCAAACACACTTACTGGCTTCCAGAGTTGAAACCTGACTTCTCTTCCATCTTTCTTGGGAATCAGTCAGCAGATCTATGGTTGATATTAGTGTTAATAGGTCTTTACAACTCCACTGTGGTTTCCATGAGTCTTTTAGGAGTAAGTTCCCAAATTCCCACAAGCAAGTTTCCTAACTCCGTTTGTGATTTTCTTCTTGCTACTAAAAAATGATTTAAAAAATAATTCTAGTATGTTTGTTAGAGAAGACGAGGCTCATTTATTGAGGTTTTATATGGTCTGGTTACAGTGAATTTTCCTGTTTCACAGCAACTTGAAAAACAAGTTAGCTTTGGAGCAAATGTATAGATACACCCACTAGAACAGATTTCCAACCTTCCCTCCCCATTTCCACTCCCAACTTGATCTGCTAAAGTCCGATAGAGTAAATATGATCAAAGTACACTATTAAGTCAAAACATCTTTTCAGGAATGTAGGATTATCATTTCTTCGTATAGGTCTGTCAGGTTTTGCCTATATATATATATGCAATATATATATACATATATATATTTTTTTCATATTGTTGACCTCTTCAAAGAGAATGCCTTTTCCTATCATTCTTTTCTGCTTTATAACTCTTCTCTTGTCCTTTGGTGGGTGGGTAAATTATTCTGTTTTATATATATATATATATATATATATATATATATATATATATGTATATATAGGTCTTGGGCTTTTAAAATATTATTTATTTATTTACAAGCAGGGAATGACAGAGAGTATGAGAGAGAGAGAGAGAGAGAGAGAGAGAGAGCGCAAGAGCAGAGAATGGACGCACCAGGGCCCTGCAAATGAACTCCAGATGCATGTGGGTACTGGAGAACCGACTCAGGTCATTAGGTTTTACACACAAGTGCTTTAGCCACTGAGCAGTCTTTCCAGCCCTTGGGTTTTTTGTTTTGTGTTTCAAGGTCGCTTCCCGCTCTAGTCCATGCTGACTGGAATTCACTGTGTGTCTCAGGGCATTCTCAAACTCATGGTGATCCTCCTACCTCTGCCTCTGAGTGCATGTGCCACCACACCCAGTTAACTGCATTTTTAAATTAATCTTTTTTTAATAAGTAGAAACTTGGTATGTACAGTTCATGTGTTGGTACCATCATTTCTCTCCTCCCTGCCCCCATTCCACTGAGGGCCCTCCTCAGTGAATTACTAGAATGTTCCATGGAATGGAGGGTATGAGTTGTGGGAGCAGCAGACTGTGGTGGGGGATGCCTCAGGATATTCCCCCACCATAACTCTTACAATCTTTCCTCCTCTCTTCCGCAAAGTTTGCTGAGCCATGGTGAGTCATTTTAAGTCTGCTTTAGTGTTGAGCTCTTAGCGGCTTCTGGAACGTTTTGAGTATCCTCAGTGTCTGTCTCCACCCTGGGGCAGATGGTCAGGCTTGCTGTGGAAGCATCACACCCCCCTTTTTTTTTCAAGGTAAGGTCTCGCTCTAGCCCAGGCTGACCTGGAATTCACTCTGTAGTCTCAGGGTGGCCTCAAACTCAGCGATTCTCCTGCCTCTGCCACCATGCCTGGCCAGTACTCTTGATCATCTCAGCACTTCCTCTGTGGTTTCACTTGGGCCCTAGCTGATGTGTTAGGAGCCGTGCATCTCCTGCCAGGAAGTCAGCTATCAGTTCTGGTCTTGGTAGAATTGGGTTGTCTGTGGTTCTCATTGCCATCCTCAGGGAGCTGGGTTTACCAGCAGAAGGTTCCCTACCCTCAGAGATGTAATTTTTTTCTTGTTCCATTCATTTATTTGGAACTGATGGCATACATTTTTACTATTTTAGGGGCCATTTCCCCTACATTTTCATTATTTTAGGTGCTATTTCCCCTTTGCTACAGGCTCAATTCCCCAGTACCCATGCATAGATGCACAAAGTACAAAGTGGAGCATGTGTCTGGAGTTCAATTGCAGTGGCAGGAGGCCCTGGCACACCCATACTCACTCTCTCTTTTTGTATCTGCCTCTTTCTGTCTCTCACAAATAAATAAGAAATATTTTTTAAAAAGCATATATTCTTTTTTTTCCCCCAAGGTAGGGTCTCCCTCTAGCCCAGTGTGACCTGGAATTCAGTCTGTAGTCTCAAGGTAGCATTCTACCTCTGCCTCCTGAGTGCTGGAATTAAAGGTGTGTGCCATCATGCCTAGCTTAAGGAATACATTTTTTTTTTCTGGTTTTTTTGAGGTAGGGTCTCGCTCTAGCCCAGGCTGACCTGGATTCTACTATGTAGTCTCAGGGTGGCCTTGAACTCACTACCTTTGCCTCTCGAGTGCTGGGATTAAAGGTGTGTGCCACCACGCCCAGACAGGAATACATTCTTAACTGTACATTTTCACAGCAGAGCCCAGACAAGTTGTTTTGTCTCGTCTCCTTGTCCGCAAGATTTCCACCCACGAATTCAACTTCAGTCACTTCATCTTTTTGTTACAAAGATTTGGCTTTATTCTAAAAACACAAATAATTTTTTTCCACAAAGAACAGTTTTAGTCATACCAGATTTATTGTTCTGTCTCATTAACTTGTCTTTGTATTTGTTGCTGTAGTCTCTCAGCAGGGTGTGAATGATGGACAGGCTAGTTTATTATTTCTTTTTTGTTACACAAGGTCTCGCTACATAGCCTGTAGTAGTTAGTTTCACGTTGTATGGGAGGAAGGGTTTATTTCAAGCTTACGGATCTAGGGGGAAGTTCCATCAGTGGCAGAAGAAGCTGCTTCCATACATCCAGGCAGAGAGAAATCATCACCACCCAGCAAAGACCAAAAGCAGCAGGGACCCTGGCAGAGTTCAAACTGCCCAGGATACCATCCCCAAACACACCTTAAGGCTGGACCCCAGGATCCACCCCCAGTGACACCTCCACCAACCAGGTGGCTGGCGACCCAAGTTACAAAACACCGGAGTCTATGGGGCATACCATTCAAACTACCACCTAGCCCCTGATTGCCTGGAACTTGCAGTAATCCTCTGGCTTCTGTAATTTAGGCATGCACCACCATTCTTGACTCAATTCTATATATAATGAAAATATTTCTGTGTTATCCTTCAAATAATGGGTGTAAATTTCTAGGTGACTTGGTCTTCCCCTCTTCTCTTTTTCCCTCCCATCTCCTGCTACAGCCTCACGAGTACTGGGTTACAGTTCACCACACTCAGCTTGCCACTTGGCTTTTCTTGCTAACAAGCATACCATTTACAACCTTTTCATTTCCCTTGATTTGTTTTATTAGCAGATGTCTGCCAAGGTAAGATTTTTAGCTTCTCATGAGACTCAGAATATGCTGTTGTTGGTCTAGTGTTTTGTGTGTGTGTCGTGCATGCACACGTGTGCAGATATGTGCACACCAGAGAAGGCATCAGGTGTCCTGGATCACTCTTCCACTGTATTTCTAGAGCTCCCTCCCTTTCATTTAGACTGGCTGACTTGGCAGCCAAGTGGTACTCCTGTAATCCCAGGGAGCCCTCTCAAAATTGGAATTACAAGAATTTATGGCTGTGCCCAGCTTTTTATGTGGGTGCTGGGGATTGAACAGATTCTCATGCTCTTAGTCCCTGAGCCATCTCCCTAGTCTCATGATGTCTTTCTGTTCTGGAGTCACCCTTGGACTCTCCATTTCTCTCGCTGTCTTAAATGCTATCATCTCCCAAAGTCTTTTGCTCTCTACATTGCAGTCAGGGGATTTCATTATCATTGTCTTCAGTCCTCTCAGTCTTTGCTGCTCTCAGTTTGGCCATTTCTAGTTTATCCCAATCATTGAGGATGTTGTTAGTCTGTTATCAGTGACAAAACACCCAATATAAACAACTTAGGATTTATTTTAGCTCGTGATTTCTGAAGCTTCAGTCCATGGTCACTAGCCATTTTGTGGGACTGTGGTTGAGAAAGGATGTGTGGAGGAGAGTTGCTAACTAAATACAGCCAGGAAGCAGGAGAAAGAACAGAGGAAGGGACCAGAGTCTAAAGACATTCTCCAGAGCTGCCTCTAGTGAGCCGCCTCCAACCAGTTGGAGACTAAGCCTTTCAGACCTAAATTATAACAGGGTTTGTTTTCAACAATGAGTTTTTAACTTTCAAAGCTAAACATCTTCAAGATTTTACTTTTTTCTCTCTTTTCAAACCTGTGATGCTTTCCATGGAGAGCAGCATGTATGTATCACAGAGTAGAATGCCACCTCTACCATGTGACAAACACAGGAAGATGTCAAAAGGTGACAGTCAGTCTGAATAGCATAGGAACTGGAGGCACATATTCTGGGAACCCTGCTGGACAGCCAGTTGGAGCAGAGCAGCTGCTGATTTGTAGAGGTCACACCTTCTAGGTGGACACCATTTGTAGAAGCTCAGCCTTATAGGACAGTCACATCTACTAAAATAAGGCATTACAGCTGTGGGGCTCAGCTTAGCCCAGTGGGGAAATGGGACAACCCAACCCATTCCGGACTTAACTAAACTTGTGAATCTCCTGTTTGGGAATCATTCTTGCTTCCAGGACCGTAGTAGGTGGAGAACCAGGTCCATGGACAGAGCCAGCAAGTTAAAGAAGTGAAAAGTAAAAGCCGAGAAAGGCTGAGTTCAGGGACATCTGTCACCAGCTAGTACTCTGCCCTGGTGCCCCAGCCCAAGCCCCGTGTCTCTTTGCAGGTATCGGGCTTTCCGGGATGACGATGGGCACTATTCTCAGACTTACTGGATTCTCTTGGCCATCCGCCTGGCTTTCGTCATCGTGTTTGAGGTAGCCAAGGCACCTGACAGCTCTATCCTTGCTGCCTTTTGTGATGTCCCTCACTTGCTTTGCCTAATCAGAACCTTTGGCTTGGGAGGAGGGGTCAGTGTGATCAAGTACCTCCCTGCTCTGTACTCAGTACATCGGTTTTATGTGCCTGTGCCCTGTGCTAGCCTGTCCTTGGCTTGTGAGATGGTATCAAGTGTTTTGACCACTGCAGAGTGTTGGAGGGAGCTCTGCAAGGTCATATACCCCCAAGGGTGGTCTCCACACCATGGCCTCTGGTGGTGTCACTCTCCACTCCCAGCATGTGGTGTTCTCCATTGGCCGCATCCTTGACCTCCTGGTTCCTGACATCCCAGAGTCTGTGGAGATCAAGGTGAAGCGAGAATACTACCTAGCCAAACAGGCACTGGCTGAGAACGAGGTGAGCACCCGGCCCTGCCCCTCCCCACCCCTCCTACTGCTAAGTCACATGACCAAGTGCAAACCTTGGGGTCTCCCTGGTCAGCTCCAGCCAGCGCATCTCTTGAGGGCTTTACAGTAACTGCTGTTTCTGCAGTAAATTTAACAACATGCTTTCGTCAAGACAGGCTCTTCTTGGAGTAACTGGAACAAAGGATGACCAGCCCCCAAGCTCAGATCCGCATCTGGGCCTGCTCACCTGACTCCAGATTGGCAGCCTCCTTTGCCCCTTCCTCTTCCTGGCCCTCCCAAGCCCCATGATATCCCAAGGCATGTCCAAAATGCTCCTGTGACCCGCATTCCTGCTGACCACTGCACTCAGAGCATCTGTCCTTTCCCTGCCTCAGCACTCGCTCTTGTCTCCACAGGGAAGGGCCCTGTTTCCTGCCCCCAAGCCCAAGGATTCTCAATACGCATTCCTGGTCGTGTCTCTCACTGGCTAGGAAGTGGCCTTGTCTGCCCACATACTCCCTACTGAACCCTCTGCCCCTAGAAACAAGTCTTTTGCCAGCCAAGCTGCTGGACTTGGGGGGGGGGGGTACTTGCTGACTCAGGCTCTCCCTCAAGAACTCATGGCTGCTTTCCTTTGAGTGGTAGCCTAGGACTGCTCTCTCATTCACAATTGTTTTCCAAATTTAGTAATTTTGGTCTTTCCCTATTAACTTGGCTATTGGTTAACCACTCACATACTTCCCAAGTACAATAGGATGTTTTTTTCCCTCTTCCTCCACTGTTAGAATATGCTGAAGTAAATGTCTGAAAAGCACTGCACTTGCCTGTCTTTAGGGTTCAGTTAAAATGTGCAGTTCTGAAAGGGCTTTGAGGCCCTGGCTCACCTACCCACTGCCTAACCTGGTCTCAGATGCGGCTGTGCTTGGACTGAATTCTGAGGCTATTATTTCACCACTGTAATGGAAGATTAGGATATTGCTAAAAACACTACTGAAGAAGTTTGCTTAAATTTGGAAGATCACATGGAGACTGAGGCAACTGTCTGAGGTCTGTGAACAAGCTTAGGACAAGATAACAGAGGACAGAGAATGCTCGCTGTCACTCCTTTGTCCATGTCTATGGAGGTCATCTGTACTTCCCGAAACCACTGTAAACCAAATGCAACTTGTGACTTAACTTGCTTTGGTTAACTGGCCCTGCCATTTGGGCTGTAAATTCTACAAGCTTTGATCAGTAGGAAGGTAGGAGAGGAGATGAGAACAGAGGCTTATCTACATTTCTCTGGAACCCACTTTAAACTTTGAGCTTTCTTGTGTTCTACCTGATTTGTTAATTTACATGCGTGATGTCAGGTACACATCTCTGGACCCTATAAAACTCCTTTGTCAACTGGGGTGAGGGCCCAAAGCTTCATCTATGCTTAGCCTGCAGGCGTAGTAACATTAAAAGGAAACTCCACTCTCTTATTGCTGAAACGGGCTTTGTCTGTTTCTCATGGGGAATTTCTACAACACACTGGCATTTCTTTTGGACCCACTTTGCTTACTTTTTCTTAAAAATTTGCACAGAAAGTAGCATATGCATCTGGAGTTCCTTGCACTGGCTAGAGGCCCTGGCGTGTCCATAATCTTGCTCATTCATGCTGTTTGCAAATTTTAAAAAATGTAAAATTTGCACATGGTTGCAGGGTGTGGGGGGTCACCTGTCCTTGCCACTACAAGCACACACATGTGCCACTTTGCATTAGCTTTACGCGGGTGCTGGGCATCGAACTTTGGTCAACAGGCCTTTAACTGCTGAACCATCTTCCCAGCCCACTTGCTCACCTTTACCATTGTCTAAGGGCTTTACCAACAGAGCTGAGAGCTCCAAGGGACAGGGGTTGGACAGACCTCCAGGCAGGCGGCTTGACAGCCCGCTCAGTTCTAGGAGGCCATTTGCTAGGCAAAGCCTTTGTTGAAGATCCATGTGAACTTTCTTCTAGCTGGTTGCTATAAAATCTTAAGGTGAACTTGCAAACTCACCTTTACCTGTTGGGTTTTCATGTAAACACACTACCGAAACCAGCACAGGGTGGCGAATGCCTATATGTGCCCCCTCCCCACCATGTTAAGCAAGGGATGAACCACAGACTCGACAGAAACTTGTAATGGACAGCAGCCTCACCTACAATGCTGTAACTGGCTCATGTGGCTGCTGGGATCTCAAGGAGACATGTTCATGGGGTGCCTTATTTGTACTTGGAGCCATTTTACAGACGTGTGCCTTGGCTGCAGGATGCGCAGCCCAGGGTGGAGATGCTGGGCCACTAGGTACAATTGGCTTTGATGGAAATTGCTGGACCACTGTCAGGTGGAGGACTAGTCTTCTGCCTCTGAATCTTCTACCAATGTGGAGACTGCAGTAGCTTTTTCCACTTGCCGCCATGCTCTCCCACCATCCCCACCTTGCTTGGCTAACCACAAACCATGAGCAGGGATCTGACCTCATGCCCAGCCTTTCATGGAAATACTGACCGAGAAACCAGACCCCCATGGGGACAGGGGCAGGTTTCATAAGGACTACCGCTCCCAAGCTATGACAGCTGCAGGGCAGCTACTGACTATGGGTGGGGGGTTGGAGGCACCAAGATACTGCTGGATCACACCACACAGCTGGTCTACTGTCTGGAAGGGACAGTGCTGAAAACTGCAGAAACTACTCAGGGACACCCTTACAAACAAGAATAAATATACTTGATAAAATGAGTCCCATCACGCTGCATCTGGTTTTGGGTTTTATTTTAGAATTTATAAAATTCCAGTGTCATCCATATTCATGAGCCTTTACACATGTTTGCATATAATCTCCAAATTCCAAAGTTAAGGCCAAGGGATGGATGTACTATGGAAACATAGGACATGGAAGACATTCAACAAGGAGGAAGGAAAAGACACTCCCCACCCCTGCCAGGCCCCTCAGAGAGCCTGGAAACTGCAGGAAGGCAGCCTGGGTACAGTCATTTCATAATCCTTATTAACCAGAGCAAAGTGAGACCCTGAACAACTTGGCGCTTACATCTACAGTTCTTAGCCGTAAACGGAGATGTGCAAAATCCTGTTGTGAGAACTTAAAACTACCTTCTGGGGAGGGCAAGGACTGATGCTGTTGGAGGGCGTGGTAGAAGACGAAGAGAGCTTGGGATGGATACCAGGAGCCAGAAGGAGCAGGGAAGGGGTCCCAACAGGAAAACGGCCCCGATCTCATGCAGTTGGGAGATGCGACAGTTCTTTCCCTAAGGCTCCCCAAGGGAGAGACAGGGAAAGGCAGGAAGCTATCTTTCCCTGTCTCATTCACTGGCTCATGCAGGCTGCCAGCCTACCAAGCAAAAAAAAAGTTCTTGCCAATTCATTATTCCCAAAATTGGCCCATGTGGGGCCGCTTGAACTTGGGAGAAGTGATTCTGGGTCCACTCGAGTCAAGAGTCTACAGGTGGCCAAGCCTGAGTTTTCAAATGGAAACTGAAAGACTAGGGAAATAGTGTCACAGCAGAAGTGACAGTTCCCAGGGAAGGCCATGAAATGGGAAGATTAGCTTTTCTATGAACCCAAATATCTGGGACAGAACAACTTGCTAATGGACCTGCAACCCAACTGGAGGAGCCAGTGTTCCAACCTGCTACACATGAGGACGGTCACGCTCCTCAGCTGGCAGGGCTCTGCACTGGGTCCTCCTCTGTTCCTCATTCTGTTTTCTTTTGATCCAGGGTAAGTGACAGGCTCTCTCCGCACCAGCCCCTCAAAGCCAACAACCTGGGACCTGTCTCTGCAGTCTATGTACAGGCATTTCTACCAAGACCTGCAAGGTCAGGCTGGCTGGGGGTAGGCAGGAGGGCACCAGCTTCCATCTCCAAACACATACCTTCCCCAACTCCATAGCAATCCCAGGACCACCAGAAATGTCTAAATCAAGAGCCTTGAGGGTGGCACTAACCTATGCATGAGAGTACTACCACACTGGCTGAGGTAGAAAGAAGGCAACTGAACACGACAAGGTGTCTGGGCAGGGTGGGCACAGGGGGCAAGGGTAGTGGGAAATCGAGCTGTCACCTAGAGAGGCAAGTTTCCCACCAAGAAGAAACAGTATCTGTCTCCATACTACCTGCAAGCCTCAGGCCACTCCAACAGCCAAAAGGGACCCAGGTGGCACGTAACACCCAAGCCTTGCCTCCTGGGTACACACACGAGACCATAAGGCTGAGGCTGCAGTAGAAGCCCCTGGTGCTTTTAGACCTCAAAATACGTACGTACAATCAGTACCACTTGAAGATCCAGGTCATCTGCACCTTGGTCCCCTCTAACTCCAGGACACCCAACTTGCTACTGTCCAGGCTGGGCCTTCCTCCCACCCTGTGGCCTGCACTAAGCAGACTTTGGCAGCCAGAGAAAGCTGACTGCTTTTCACAAAGAGGAAGGACTGGACGACAGGCAGTGGGCAGGAAGGAGGTGGGAAAGGAAGAGGGCAAACGTTTTGGCTTTTATAAAGTCAAGGAAATTTATTTCCTGAGGTCATGACACAGGAAGTCAACTCCTAGCCGCTGCTGTGGAGCTCTGGTGTGAAGGTCAGAGTGCTGACTACATGCTGGGTGGACCAGGAAGCTGGAGTCTGTGATCACGAAATGCTTGATTACCTTTGCTTAGTGTTTCACACAGTGGTGCGCCTGTCCCAGAGCACAGCGTCGGGAGCAGACCCTGAGGCTTGCTGGGTGCTGACCAGGTCTGGAGCAGTGGCCACACAGGGCCAGCCCACCAGGTTTTGTTGCGAGACCTCGGGGAGGGGGGAAAGCGTCAACAATTTATGAGGGTCCAGCTGCTGGGTCAGATTGAGACAAACCATTGTGTGGTTGGGTTTGGGCAGCAGGCTGGAAAGGTTTCTGCTTTTTGATCATTATCGTTTGGGGCCCCAAGGGAGGGTCTTGGGGGCCACCTGAGCTCCAAAGCTGGGAAATTCCTCAGAACTGCTCATATCGGGAGCCTGTGGAGAGGGAGAATACAACTTTAGTCCAGGTGCAGCTTGCTGCACCCCACGGCCTACCAGCCTGGTCCATAAAAAGCAGGCAGGAAAGACGTGCTATTGACCTTCTCACTGCTGTTGGAGGTCCAGGGAGCATCGCGCACCACAAAGCCTTTCGACGGTGCTTTGGACTCCTCGTGTGCTGGGGGCTTCATGTAAACCTGCAGCGCCTCGCTGTCCACCACGTCGGCTAGCTGCAGGGCACAGGAAAGAAAGTGGTCAGTCTGCAGCCCTGCCAGCCGAACCCACTCACAGCGTTCTCTTGAGAGTCATAAAAGGTCTTCTGTGAACCTGCCCACCCTGACGCCTGGCCTACCTTTGGAAGCACACACCTGTCACTCCCTGGCTTTTGGCTGAGCCCATCAAGGACGGGGTGCCTCCGCACAGGCTGGGCCACCTTGAGGCCCCCGAAGGTTCTACCCTCCCAGAACTCACGTATTCCTCCTCCAGGTTGAGGATGTGGTCAATGGCTTCTTCCACGTTCTCTGGAAGCCCTGTCACAGTGACACAATTGGGGTCTGGGGCTCCACTCTGTGGGAAGCGAATGTCCACCTGGGAGGAGCACAGTGTCAGAAGGCATCAAGGGGAGGATCATGGGCCCTAACGATAGGGTCATTATCATGTGTCTGCTTCTAGTGTAGTATTTCCCAGAGTTCAAAAATCTGGTTTCACCCAAATGGCATCCAGTTTTTCTGTGTGCCCACTTCCCCTTGACTCCTTGCTTTCGTTCTTTCTCCCCAACATTTTCTTCTGGGACTATCTTCCTGTACTCCACCAATACACTCTTGGGGTCCCTTAGATAGACCCACTGGAAGTTTCCCCAACTACCACACCTGATAACCCCACTCAGCTCAAAGAAATCATATCGATCTCTGCCCTGTTCCACTAATAACAGTTAGGGTTACTTCTTCAGAGGGGGGAGATTGAGGCAGTTTAGGGGGACTAGGCCCTGAAAGTGATGAGCAGGGATGCTCTTGGACTTTGTTTCCTCTATGCTAGAGCTGACTCATCTCTCTGCCTAACCTATTCCCCCCCCCAAAACAACCTGAGCCCCTCCCTAGAGTGGGAGGTCTCCTTTAAAAGAACTCAAATTTGACCCTGGCATTGTAGTTGGTCAAACTTAACTTCCTAAGCCAGCCTAAGCCCAGACCAATCAGCTATCTCTCTGGGCCAGGAAACAGGAAATACCACCAGGAGTTTTATGCACGAGGAGGAGGCAAATTGTTCCCTCTTCCTCTCAGCTGGCCAGCAGAGACCCCCTGAATCTTCAGGTTCTGGTAACCCCTTCACCTTAGCATCTGGCTGGGATGGGAGAGGCATCTCCCACATGGTCTTTTTTCCCACTCATGGCAGGAGCTCTCTATTTTTTTTTCTTTCCTTCTCTTAATCTAATAACCTTTC
The DNA here is from genome assembly GCA_004024765.1 of Zapus hudsonius. Taxonomy (NCBI): domain Eukaryota; kingdom Metazoa; phylum Chordata; class Mammalia; order Rodentia; family Dipodidae; genus Zapus; species Zapus hudsonius. The sequence goes on from PVHP010023140.1 coordinate 11,781, forward strand.
CCTTGTTCTCAAGGTTTGAATAAAGTGTGAGGTTTAAAAAAAAATCTGGTTTCAGGGTTGTTCTTTTGAGGTAGTCACCTCCATCATCTCTCCAGGAGCAACTGGTGCCCAGAGGACAAAGAGCGCTGGTCATGGGCATTGAGTCACATCTTGTAGATGATAAGTATGACAGGTAAGCTGCTAGTCCTGCCCTCCTAGAGGCCTGCCCTATGCACCCCATTGTCTGTTCTGACCAGTGGTGTCAGCATAGCACTTCCCTATCTGCCTATAAAAGATCTGCCCCATAACCTGAGAGCCAAGTGCCAGCAGATTGCTGATGCCCTGTACTTGAACTTCGGCTGGCTTGGGGGACTCACCTTGAACTCGTCCATGATTTTCCGGATGGCTTTGCCTCGAGCACCAATGATGCGGGCATGCACACGGTGATCCAGTGGAACATCCTCAGAAACCATCTGCTCAAGCTCACCCACTATTTTCAGGATAGCATCACGGGCAGCTTCAGTGTTTTTCTCATACCCTGTGATGGTGATTTGGTCCTGGGGCTAAGAAGGAAGACTGCAGTCAGAGAAGTGGAGAGGCCCTGCTGGACTCCCCATGGTAAGTATGTGCTGACTCGGCTGGTTGGAGGGAATGACCCACTACAGGTTCATGTTCTCAGGCCTCACCATGGGGGGAGATGGTCATCCTCTCTGAAGAAAAATTAAGTAGAAAACACTGGGCAGCTGACATGAGACCACAGGTTTACAGTGTCTCTTCAGCATCCATTCATTTCCAAACCCCATTGAAAGAGGACAAAGCCAGGAAGGATACCTACTTACAAAGATGGAGGAAACACCAGCTCATTGACCTGCTGTTTTTTTTCCCATCTGCAGGTGTTCTAGCCCCACCATCCACAGAGCACTTCTCGCTCCCTTACCCCTATTAACTCAGGACTTCCCTTGTACCATGCAACTGAGCACTAGAGCCTCAGATGACACATTATTTCAAGAAAACTGCATGTAGCTGTAAAGAACTAAGACCCAATCCAAACCTCAGGTTGATGTCAGATTCTCAGACACCTGTCCCTCTGACTCCCTATCTGGCACATCAAAGAAGTTTGCCTGGGTACAGTTCCCAAGTGACGGTAAGGGCCAGCGAGTCAACCTGCTCCTAGACTGTTCCGGCCACAGGCTAACCATCTTACCTGGTTCCCATCATCTTTATCAGGAAACTGGATATTCACATCATGCTCCAAGCGGATCTGGGTGATCACTGCTCCCTTTCTCCCAATAATTTTGGGATGGTATTTGGGGTCTACAGTGACACTCAGCTTAAAACTCCTTAAAGCCTGCAAATGAAACAAGTTAGAATGAGACACAGAGAAGGCACTGTGTCTACAGCCAGGCCCCAATTCTAGCCTGGTCTTTAAAACACAAGACAAAGCTCCTAATAGGCAGCTCTTAGCCCCTATGATCCAGAACAGCAAGGCATATCTTTGCTAGACTTCTGCCCTCTTTTAATCATCTGCTGTGTGAACCAGGGGTCCTGACCATTCTTTTACCATCACATACTTCCTTCAGACACACTTTTTGGATGGCAGCTGACCACCATGGAGGTGAGGACCCATGCTCAGGATAGACATGAGCAGTGACCTGTTTAAACTTTTTTTTTTTGAAAATATTTTATTTATTTGCAAGCTGAGAGAGACACAGAAGAGAGGGAGAGGGAGGGAAGGGGGAGGGAGAGCGAGAGCGAGAAAGCAAGAATTTGAATGGGCCCATCAGGGCCTCTAGGCACTGCAAGCAAACTCCAAATGCATGCACCAATTTGTGCATCTGGCTTTATGTGAGTACTAGGGAACTGAACTCAGGTTGTTAGGCTTTGTAGGCAAACACCTTAACCATTAAGCTATCTCCCCAGCCCCTGTTTAAACTTTTATTCCTCCTTCCTGAATTTGTGAATTAGAGATAAGATGAACTAGTCTGGGGGAAACACAAAGTAACAAGTCTTGTAGGGACAGGGTATAGAACCGGCCAAGAGGGTGAAAGAGGATCCAGAGAATAGACAGCCCCAGACCATCATGGCCTGAGGCCGGGCATGTTCACAGCATCCAAGCAGGCTGGCGAGCCGACACATCACCTATGCACATGGAAAAACCAAGTTACTCCCCTTGGTGTAGAGTAACCCTAACCCGAATTTAGTTCCCAGGTCACTCTGCTCCTGAACAGCACGTTTCTCAAAATCCTTCACAGAGCAGCTGTGCCACAGTCACGGGAGGGAGCCACTCACTTGCCTGCCTGCAGCCATTCTCTTACCTTTTCTGTAGGATACGTGGCAAGAGAAATCACAATTAACTTTAAAAAAGAAGCTGGGACCACACATGCACTGACACTGGCACAATGAAAAATCAAGCTGGAACACTCGTCCCCACTGGCGAGCTGGCAGTGCTATCCAGGCTGCTGGGTGAGAATTTCACTAAAAGGCTTACTCAACTGACCCACCAGCCATGAGATGCCGACTAGTGCAATCATGGCCTGTCTGGTAGGGGAGCAATCAATTTCTCACTGGATCTGAGACTTGCTCCATGAGAATACATGCCTGGTACTGGAAATCTATGAAAGTCTATGGCTGTGAAGGTCATAGACCCCAGGAGGGAAGCCACTACTGCTTACTGACTAAATGGTATGTGGTCCCATCAAGTTATGTTTATGCCCATAGATTAGGGCAGATCCCACCTTTGGTCAGAGAAGCTACTCTTTGCAGATGGCGGAGACTGCTGGGAAGACACAAAACTTGCCAAAGTGCTGAGAAGTGAAGGCTGAGTGCTAATTGAGACATCATAGCTCAGTAGCATTGCCGAAGAACGGGCAGAAAGAATGCAAGAGCCAGGAGACAAGGAGAAGATTTCTGGACACACTGTTCTAGTCATGAAGTGGCTGCTACATTATGACTTCATAGCAACTATAGCTTACTCAAGACCTTCACAAAAAATTAACCTATCTACATTTTGATATGGGCGACAAGAAGGTGAAAAAGTCAAAGTAGAAGAGGGTCTTGTTGGAAAGAAGGTATGGGATGGGCAAGATGGGGGACAAAAGTATTGGCAGAAGATTATGATCAAATTACAGTATCTCCATGTATGAAAATGGCCAACAAAATATATTAAACAACAGAAAACCCCAAGCTGGGGTGGAGGCTCACACCTGCAGTCTCAGCATTCAGGAGGCTAAGGTAGGAGGGTTACCATGAGTTCAAGGCAACTTTGAACGAATATGAGTTCCAGGTCAGCCTGAGCGAGAGTGAGACTATGCTGAGAGAAGAGGGAGACAGGGAGAGAGGAAGAGAGAGAGGAAAGAGAAAAGAGATTTGTTTTTAGCCTTCCACAGTAGGACTCCTAGACCCACAGCATAGTACCACCTGGTTTTACCTCTGATCTTGGAGTCTTAAGAGTGCCCTAGGGCTGGAGAGATGGCTTAGTGGTTAAGATGTTTGCCTGCAAAGCAGAAGGACCCAAGTTTGATTCCCCAGTACCCACAAAAAGCCAGATACACAAGGTGGCGCATATGTATGGAGCTCGTTTGCAGTGGCTGGAGGCCCTGGCGTGCCCATTCTCTGTATCTGCCTTTCCTCTCAAATAAATAAGTATTTTTAGAAGTTAAAAGAAAAGAGTGCCCTCATCACACCCTGGTCCCGCTTGGCTCACCCGATCCTCCTGCTCAGCCTGCAGCTCCTTCACTCGCTCCAGCAGTCCCGCCTTGGCCCTGTCCAAATTTGCAGCAAGACCGGTGATGGCAATAATGTCCGACTGCAGTTCAGGAGCTGGTACATGTATATTGACCTACGTCATTGTGACAGAGAAGACCTGGTGTTTAGAGGGAGGACGAGTGAAGCTCACCTGCCACAGGGAAGGAGGGAAATCTGGGAGGCAAAGCAAACAGGCCAGTGAAAGACACTGGTACTCACAAAACTATGAATTTTCTCCCTGTGAGAGCCCTCCCCATATAATGTGGCACTCAGGGAAAGGGGCCTACCTCAAACTCATCCATCATCTTGCGGATCCCACTTCCTTTCTGCCCAATGATGTAACGGTGAAGATCAAAGGGTACCTCTACTTCAATAGTGACTGGAACCAGTGCCTATCGGGATGAAGACAAGGATTAGGCCAAGAGTCAGGGCAGAGTGGCCCCATGAGCTCCAATGCCTTGAGAGGGGAACAGTGTGCTTTTTAGAACTTGTTACCAATGTGCCAAGCTACTGCGCAAGGAACCATAGGACAAGGGTCATATGGGCAGAAGATTTAGCCTTTTTTTTCACACCTTCCTTCCGCAATGCAGCAGGCTGGGGCCCACTGGCAAAGTTGTGCACAGGATATAGAGGCCTAACTTTTGGTACATCCCTGATGACATGGGGAGTCTCCTGGAATGCACTCAAGCCCCAGCACATACTGTCAGTCACTTGATAGACACTACAAGTGTCTGTTTGCTGTGGTGCCATAGTACTTACAAGAGGACCCAACACATAGGTAGCACTCAGGAAATACTCACTGGACAAATGACTCCTCTCTACTTCATCATGGCAGGGCTGGATGGAAAGGATGGGACTAAGGCTGGAGGTCACAACTACTAAGATTCTCCATGACTTCCATGCCCATGGGCCTGATGGGCTGGACCCTACACTGCTGTTGAGGGAGGTGGCCTCCCTGGATTCTGAGACCAGATGAATAAGGAGACAGCCTATGCTTGCACGAGCATAGATCTCCTATGACAAATCTGTTGCCACCTGGGCAAGGTCTGAGTCCTCACAGAAAAGATAGAGAAGAACAAACACACCTCCAGGGCTTCCTTGGCGGCCTCACACTTCTCTTTTCGGCCAGAGATAATGATGATGTCACATCTCCTGGGAGAACCAGGGTCGGTCTCCTTGGCCTCTCTTCCCTCCCCAGTCTCATCTCCGTTCTCCTGGATGGCAGGCTCTATATTGTGAACTAAGAAGAAAGGGGAAAGGCCAGTTGAAAACTGCCTACAGATGTTTGTGTTCTGCAATTTGCACTCAGAATCCAACATGTGTTAAATGTGTTAACCAACCTGCTCTGTGCTGGGTGGGAAAAACAAAGAAGAAACACCTGGCCTTCAAGAGGCTTCCAGGTCTGGGTGGCAGCGCAAGCCTACATCAATCTTCCTTACCTTTAAAAGGAGTTACCATGACAACTGCAGAGGCATAAACGAGATACACCAGAGACTCACAGAAGTGCAGAGCAACTCCTCTGCATGTAGAGCCTAGCCTGATTGTGAGGCAGTGCTCACCAAGGAAGGAGACTGGCACACAACCCAGTCCAGGTAACCCAGTTCTAGACAGGCAGTAGCAGGGTTGAGATTTGGGAGGGAAAGGAAGGGAAAGGCCTAGAAGGTCCATGCCAGCCCCTCATACCAGAGAGTAAGGAAGCTCTCAAAGTGAAGGGTTGTCACCAGGACAAGGCTCAACCATATAAATATTCAGACAATATTCATCAGTAGATCTAATAGTTAGTAGGAGAATAAACAGACATAAATGCCAGGAGGGTCACGATCTGAGTTCAAACCATGGTAGCGCAGCCCTGACAGACGCTGATGCTGGTAAACTAGAACACTGACTGAACTAGACAGTAAGACTACGCAACATCAGATCTGCTTTTGATGAATGTGCCATGGTTATGTAAGAGAATGTCCATGCTCTTAGGAACACGTATAAAAACTGCTCAAATGATTCAGAAATATATGTATAAAAGGGGAGGGGCTGAGAAAATATGATGTGATTTTGGGTGGTGAGCACCTCGGTGCAATTTTTTTCTCTGTAAGTGTGAAATTATATCAACACTAACATGTTCAAGGTAACTATTCAGGTGTGAAGTATAAATTGGACTTAGTTCCCAACAATATAGCCTGTATCCTCAGGAAAACAAGGGCTGGAACAGCTGTACGTGGCTTAGACATTAAGTGGATGTGGTAGGTAGGCTTCAGGCTGGACTTATTAACAGGGAGGTCAAGATCTTGTGTTCTATAAATGCAAAGTAGGCAGGTGTGTGCTGCTCACGCTTGACACCTTCTTTCCCACTGACCACACTAGTTCTTCTTATATGAATACGGCCAACGCATCTTCCCCATCACAAGTCTGTAAGCAGACCCTGGGAACAAGCAGGATTAGGCTTCAGGCCCAGTCAAAAAATTTCCAGCTGCCTTGGTGGTGCTTTCAGCCAGGCTAGAGGCTGACAGAGGACATGGGCACAGTGTTGTGCAGTGGAGGAGGAGGCTGCTCCGGACCAGGCTAAGCAGACATCACATCAGCATTCCTGAGAAGCTCCTCAGAAGCTCCCTAAGAAAGACACAAGCTTCGGGCTCCTCCAGAGCCTTGGCACTTTGAATACAGATGTGACCCATCTTTTAGAGACCCAAAGGGTGGTCTTGAAATCCATTGCCAGCATGCAAGCACCAATTCAGTGCCAGAACAAGAGGCAAGAGCCACTAGGGAAACATGCAGCTGACTGACACGGCAAGCCCATGGGCAGTGGACGGCCACCACTGGCACTTGGCACAGAACCAAGCTTTAATGGACATACCTGGGTTCTCCTCTCGGTCTGGGAATTTAATTTGAACGTTGTAATCCCGAGTGATCTGCTGGATTCTGGAACCTTTGGGGCCCATGACAGATCGATGGAACTTCTGGGGTATAGCGCATTCCACTGTCACCTGAGCTTCCTAAAGGGGGACACAAAAAAGGACAAAGGTCAAATTCCACAGGTAAATTTGCAACATTTCCCCTACCAACGTCCTCCCCCCCTCCCGGAAGTAGGGTCTGGCTCTAGCCCAGGCTGACCTGGAACTCACTAGTCTCAGATGGCCTTGGACTCACAGCGATCCTCCTTGTCCCCTGCCTCTTGAGTGCTAGGATTAAAGGCATGTGCCACCACACCCAGCTTCCCTACCATCTTTCTCCCTAGCTTCTATAGCTCCTTAGTACACCCTTTTCTGAGGTGAACTTAGTGATCCCAGAGTGACTAGGTAAAGATGTAGACAGGGTGTGTGTGGGGGGACAAGTTTACAAGACAAAAAATGTCCACAACCTAGAGCATGGCTTTCATCATAGACTGATTAATCAACACCTGCTTCACAAAGGAACAGGAAGTGGTGCTGCCCCATTACAGCAAGCTCTGGCATCAGTCACCTGAGGGATTTTTCTGGGACTCCATGAGGAGGCAATCAGGCTATTAGGAGATGGTATGTGAGGCCATGCAGGAAAGCACCATTAGGGACATAAAGGAGGGGAAGCACCCAAAAGACACTTAGAAAAGGCAAAGTGCTTTCATCATGCGACTGCTTTACAGATTCACTCTGACCCTCAGGCTATGCTATTCCCACCATGTAAAAAGCCAGGTTCTTTATGCCGATCATATATTTACCTGTTTGTATGCATAACACTAACACACACACACACACACACACACACACACACACACACACACACACACACACACACACACACACACACGGCCGCGTCTCAAAAACAGCACCCTCACTGGAGGCAGGCAAGGCCTAAGATGGCATCCATATCACTGTATCCCTCTGGTGGGCAGAGCAAGGGAGTGGTGGCCATGGTGAAGAGGACCTGATTTAAGTCCCACTTAGGCACTCACCAGGTCCTCGATGATTTCCTGAATGCGCTTTTTGGCTGCTTCTACACAGTCCTTGGCGCCTTTCAGGGTGACTTTGTCGCTCTGTGTGCCTGAGCGTGGGAAGCTGACCATCACTCCACCATACTCTTCAGCAATCTCCCGCAAAACCTGGCCTCTTCTGATGACAAAATGGCGGTGGTGTTTGGGGTCCACCAGCATGTAGTCTTCAACCACGTTGTCCTGTGGTATTGAGAGGAGGATGCAAGATGATCCACTCTCCCAATGGCACAAGCAGAGCTGACATCCCAGGCCCACTACTTACCAGGTTCTGAATCAATGTCTCCAGTTCCTTCTGGGCCTCACGGACTGCATCCTCCTTTCCTACAATGGTGATCAGGTCCTGATCCTTGTCCTCGGCTGCTGGGAATATGATGCGGGCTCCGGTGCTGTCCCGCACCTTGCGTATCTTACCGCCTCCTTTGCCAATGAGGAATTTGTGGTATTCTGGCTTGGCTCGGATGTCCACAGTGAAACTCTTGGTTTGCTGCAGAAACCAACCCCATGTATGTTAGCCCTACACAGCCTTCCTAGACCACACTGTTGGTGAACGAGAGCCCGAAAGACACCAGTGTGAGTTGGACTCACCTTATACTGTTTATAAGTGTCCTGCAATCTCATCAAGCCCTCCAAAATAGAACTAATCGCATCTCAAATTAACAAACTCAGACAGACTACACTACCACTTATTTCCACAACTATCAGGCAGATGTAGAGGTGGAGAAGTACACAGGTTTAGAACCTTGGTTCTGCCATTCCTCAACAAGGACTGAGCTTCTTCAAGCCATTTGTGACCTGCTGGGAGCTTGGCGACATGTGGTACCAAGTGCTGGTAGAGTGTACACCCTAGGGAGAACAGGGCACACTTAGCACAATGGATGTGCCTCACCCAAAGGGCCTGCACGAAGTACTTCTGCCTTCCCACCTGCTTCCAGATCAGACACTTGTCAAGTGTTCCCTGAGCCACCTCCTCCCTCCCATAGCACTACAAATCCGTCAGTGCACAACAGCAACATCCAGCACAAACACAAGAGGACCATGAGTTACAAATATCAAAGCCAAGACAGGGCCCTTGGAGGTTTTGAGGTAGCAAAAGGTGTGTTTCACACCAAGAAAGCCAGATTCTCTGATCTTCTAGCAGATGCTACTGACTCTAGCAGACTCCTATACACAGGCCTCCACAGGGGCACTTGTAGCTCTACTTTGGACCGACGCCTGGCTTACAACATGAAGAATAAGGGAAAAGACTGATTAGTTGCCCCTCGCCCCTGCTACCAACAGGGACTGAGGGGAACCCATCAATACAGCAAGAGAAGAACACAGGTTGGGAAGGAAGCAGAACTCTCTACTCACAGATGTGTGATTTTATAGACAGGAATCTACAAAGACACTCTAAAACTGGTCAGATGTTTAGCAGTCTGATGAAACAAGGACATACACAAATATAAAGTGTATTTTCACATGCCAACAACAGAAAATTGAAAACAAGAAACATTTACAACAACAAAAATCCCAAACAGAGATATGTATACTAAAAACTACAAAGCACTGACCAAGAATCTAAGACCTAAAAAACTGGAGAAATGGGTAGATTTTTTAAAAAGTGTTACTTACTTGAGAGAGAGAAAGCGGGAATATGAGAACAGGTACACCAGGGCTTCTTGGTTCATCTGGCTTTATGTGGGTACTGGGGAATTGAACCCAGGTTTGCAGGCTTTGCAAGGAAGAGCCTTTAACCTTTGAGCCATATTCCCAGCCTCGGGTGGAAGAATTGAAACTACTAAGCTGCCAATCCTTCCACACTCAAGACGACCCTGCACACTCCCAAACTTTAAGCACAATTTTTTAAAAGTTTTTTGGTTCCAAAATTCACGTAGAGGGCTGGAGAGATGGCTCAGCGGTTAAGGCACTTGCCTCCAGTGCCTGAGGCCCTGGGTTCAATTCCCCAGGACCCACATAAGCCAGATCCACAAGGTGGTGGCCCTGGTGGGCTCTCTCTCTCTCTCTCTCTCTCTCTCTCTCTTTCTCTCTCTCTCTTTCTCTCTGCTTGAAAATGAATAAATAAAATATTAAAAAAAAAAAAAAATTCACGTAGAAAGGCAAAGGGTCTGGAGTAACCACACAATTTTAAAGAACCAGGTTGGAGGACTTGTATCAGCTGACATGCAAACTTCCTGTAAGGCTGGCCACCCCAAACTTCTGGTGCTACTCAAGTGGAAGAACCCAGACACAGACCCACGAGGGGACAAAGGCAATTCAATGAAGAACCTTTGTGAGTGGTAATGAATTTTGATGACAATGCCACATGACTATGTTGGTCAAAACCCAGAACGACACAAAGAATTTTGTCTGATTGTAAATCATGGTTTAAAGCACCCATCCCCACAAAAATAAACAAACCATAACAAGCAAAGAGCAGATTTTCCTTATTGTGTATATGGGTATTAGTACTTATGAAGACCTTCAGGAATGGCCCAATCAAAGAGGGAAAAAGGGCTCCTATGAAGTTGTTTCTTTACCTGCCACAAAGAAAGGGCACTTAGAGTTTTCCAAACTGAGATGAGAACGCACTAGAGGAAGACTTACCTTCTCCTCAGCCAGATGCAGGAGCTGCTTCCTGGCCTTTTCTACATCTGAGGAAGGGCCCCTGATGACAACTGTGTCACTTCCAGAACCTTCCACGGGAAAATGAATGTGGACTCCCCCACACTCTTCCATGATGGAACGGATCAGCCGGCCCTTTGTGCCAATGAGGGAGTTGTGTAGCTTGGCTGGGATTGAGACCTCCACCTCGGCAATGTTGGCCTGAAACCAAGCAGAGCAACAGGAAGAGGTTCCTTTGCTTTATGCAAGAAAAGGCCAAAGAATGCAGCCAGTCTGGAAATGTTTGAGGAAACAGGATCAAGGGCATTTCCAAGGTGTGCTAGGGAGCAAGGCAGCACAAGAGCACACACAGAGCTGTAGGAATATGACTTCAGGTCATTCAATATAGGGCTTTGCTTCCTCTGTCAACTCTGACAGCAGCTGGCAGAGGTGGGTCCATATACTTATAGGTAAACTGTCTTATTTTCTACCTGAAATATTGGTTTTCAAGACACTGGTGATGGGAAATAAAGTGAATCATGTGAGCACCCCAAGGTGAGGAAACAGATCTAACAGCCAGGGCTGAGGCAGCAAGAGGGCACAGGTCAGAACCCAAAGAAAGAACCTGAGACTCACCAGGGAGGAACCCCAGGACTGAAGGGGATGTGCCTGCAACTCAGTCATAGCCCAGAGCACCATCTTAGCAGCCAGACAGGAGAGCTTTGACTTTCAGGTCACTTGGTGTAATACTCAGGAGGGACTAACTAACCTCAGCAGTGCAAGATACTTGGGTCTATACTATATCCAATTCTGATCCTGCCTAATAAACACTGAAAAGGAGCAAATGGTTTCTGAATAATTTAAAGTTCAAAAACATTTAGAAAAAGAGAAAAAAAAAATCCATGATGAAAAATAAACAAACAAGCAAACTACCCAGAAAGGACAGATGTCAGGACCAGTGGGCCAGAGACATTAAAACAGGCATTTAACTATACTATGGTCAAAAGCCAAAGAAAAGACAGCAAAAATACAAAATTTGAACAAAAAGATGATGACTGAAATCTAGAGCTAAAAGCAATAATGTCAAAAAATGAAAAGTGGAGCTGGAAAAATGGCTCAGTGGTTAAGGTGCTTGCCTGCAAAACCTAACGACCTGAGTTTGATTCCCCAGTACCCATATATAAAACCATATGCACAGAAGGGGCGCATGCATCTGGAGTCCCTTGCAATGGCCTGGGGCCCTGGCATGCCCATTTTCTCTCTAATTCTCTGCTTGCAAATAAAAATATTTTTTAAAAATGAAAAGTATACTAGATAGGATCCCAGGCTGACTAGATAGCATCAAGAATGAAAGAGTTTGAAGGCAAGGCAACTAGCAACCAGGTTGTGAAGGACCCAAAGGGCAAATAGTGACCAAAGATTTCTTATTTGAAGAAAACAACCTACATGTCCAAGTAGCCCCACGAACATCTCACCAAAAGAAAATGACACAAAACACTACAGCTTGCTTGGAGCTTGTAATGTAAAGGGAAAAGGCCTCCTCACATACACAATGAGAGTGACGTTAAATTTCTCACAGAAACAGGTGAGTAGACACTGATGAGTCTGAAGCATGGAATGCAGAATCGGTACACAATGAAAATCCCCTTTAAAATGAAGTATCATAAATACATTGAAGATAGGACAAGGGACACATTTCCCTTGGGAGCAGAGATAGGAGGAACTGGGAAGACAAGCATGGTGTCTGCATGTCTGTAATCTCAGCCCTCAGGAAGCAGAGGCAGGAAGATCATGAATTCACGGTCAGCCTGGGCTACATAATAAAAAACTTTCCAATAAAAACAGTGTGTACTAGGGTTATAGATGCTAGTGCTAAAGCATCTGGCTTTATGTGGGTTCTGAGGATCTGAATTCAAGTCCTCACTTGAGTGGCAAGTGCTTTATCCACTGAGCCATCTCTCTAGCATGAATGTTAATTTTTAAAAGGTTGAAAAAAATATTGAAGGCACTTGATGATATGATGATTTTTAAGCAGCATAAAAATTAAAGCATTAACAAAAAGAAAACATCTAGTTAGATACTGGGTCAAATAGAAGGACAAGTGAGATCATATCCGTGGACCAAGTAAGCAAGCTCTGGGAGAAACAAGAGAGCTGCTCACCACTCGACTAGTACTGCCCTGGTTTACAAATGCAACTTATTAATAAGCCCTGTGCAACAGGCCCAATGACCCCACATGCTCTGGCCAGAAGATTCTAGAAATTTTACAACACAAGGATCCCATCAAGAAAACCTCTCATTACCAGGTCTTTCTGGATAGAGAGAATCCGGCTCCGGGCAGCTTCGCAGTTGGCTCGCTTGCCTGTGATGACAATAGTTTCAGAGTTGCTGTTTTCTGCAGGAAGGTCAATCTTGGTGTTGCTTTCTTCACGGATCTGTAGGGAGGGAGATGACCATGAGAAGATGAGTAGTCTTTCTCATAGCAGACACACTGAAGTACATTACATGGCTGAAAGGAAGGGTCAGTCCCTCCTTTCAGTCGACAAGGGGATGGGCAAAAAGAGCTAAGATCCAGGGAATGAGCTGGTCACCTTCTTTATGTTTGCGCCTCCTTTCCCAATGATGTTCTTGTGAAACTGTTTGAAGATCGGGACAGAAATGGAATAGCTATTTTCCACCTTAAGACAAAAAAAGATGGCATAATTAACCATCCATGTAGGAGAGTGAAGTCTTCCTTTTATTCCTGCAAAGTAGTGTGAACCTGACTGGACACCATGGCAAGAGACTCAGAGCCCATCTTTCTCCCCATCTACCTGACAAGTCAAACAAGTTGCTCTTCATTTAATTAACTTGGCACGCAAATTTATATAAAGCAGCTTTATATCAAAACCTGTAGCTCCACAATCTATAGGCAACCAGGAATGGCATGCCAGGATAAGAGCTGGCTGAGAAAAGTACTCAGAATCCATTTCTATGCATACTGACCCCAGTTTTCCCAGAAGCCCAGTACTCCATGGCTACAGTTTGCAGTGCTGTAAGTCAACTACCATGATCAGCCCCATGTGTGATCATGGAACATGGTGTATATAGTCTGTGGATTTTCTATCAAACCTATTTAACATTTTCCAGTTTATTTTTTGAGGTAAGGTCTCACACTAGAGCTGGAACTCACTCTGTAGTTCCAGGATAGCCTCTAATTCACAGCAATCCTCTTCTGCCTCCCGCACAAGTGCTGGGACTAAAGGACTGCACCACCACACCCGGTTCTAAAGTCTTTCCCTACATTTTGTTTTTAATTGGAAACAGTTTCTTACTGTGTAGCCCAGGCTGACCTTGAATTCATAATCTTCTTGCCTCTGCCTCCTGAGGGCTGAGATTACAGACATGCAGACACCATGCTTGTCTTCCCAGTTCCTCCTATCTCTGCTCCCAAGTGCTGGGATTAAAGGCATGTACCACATCTGACCCATTTCAGTTTTTGAGGAAAACAATCAATCAGTAAATGATTATTCTCCACTTGTGTGATATTCTCCTTACCAGATAAGGTAGGATCTCTGAGTATCTTAGGATATCCTTAAGAGGGCATGCAGGCGAGGGAGATGGCTCACTGGTTAAAGGCACTTGCTTGCAAAACCTTCTAGACAGGATTCCCAATACTCATGTAAAACCAGATGCAAAAAGTGGTGCATGTGCCTGGAGTTCTTTTGCAGTGGCAAGAGGCCCTGACACACACACTCTCTCTCATTTTTTTTCTCTCTCTCCTATGTATTTTAAAAGAGGGCATGCAAAAAGGAATTGTCCACTTAAATTCTACTACACCCACAACCTCAAAATTATGGATAGCCTAAACATCAAAGTACCAAAAGAGATGCCACCACCACTCTGTTATGAGTCCCTGAGATGGAAGATCATTCTTCAAGACTGAGTTCCTACAGTCAGGAGTTCTGGTGGGACCGCCTGTCCCCTCCCCACACCATTGTTGGAGGCAGAGAATCCCCTACCAGGTCTGCCACCATCTTCTGCATGTATTTGGTGCATTTTTCCACCTCATTCTTGGGCCCTCTGAGTTGGACAATATCACTTTTTTGTGCTGGGTCTGGAAAGTTGATGATAACCTAGAACAAATCATCAGGGACTGAGTTTGATTATTAGGACTAACTTCTAAAGCATTCAGTATTCCCTAAATGCAAATTAGATGACTCCTGCAGGCTGAAGAATGCTTTTGGTGCTAAAAGATGCAGCTCAGTGGCAGAGCACTTGCTTAGCATGCACAAGGCCCTGGGAGGGCTTAATCCCTAGCACTCCCCCACCCGACAAAAAGAACCTATTTGGGAAACCCTTTACCTCTGGGAATTTGTCACGAATTTCACGGATCCGTTCACCTTTCTGCCCAATGATTGTGCGATGAAATCTTTGCTCAATGATTAGATCCTTGGTACGCTCATTTTCCTAAAATATAATTAAAGTACAGGATGCCATTCATTACAAGCAAGGCAAGCTACTCCCCATCACCAGTAGCCTGGGGACCACTGCAGTTGCATGGCCCAGCAACATGTTGAGGTGGTGTCCAGGCAGGTATCTGCAGCAGGCCATGAGGCGTGCCTATTAAACCTGCTCCATCAATAATCATGACATTCTTCATTACACCACATGATTTTCTGAACAAGGTACAACTAAAGAGCCAGAAGTGCTACCACAGTAGCACTAATTACTAAAACATGGCAGCCTTCTCTTTCTCCGGAACTGAGGGGAGCCCATTGTAGCATACCGCTGTTTTTATCTTGTAGAAGAGGGACTGTGACTGAGCTAAGGATGAGACTCATGCCAGGTATCCTATGGAAACGAGTACTTTTGCCTAGAGGTGGAGAATGTCCTATCTCATGACTGAATCTGTAGGTTGGGAGACCACAGTGATTCTCAAGTCTGGCCACATAAGAGAGTCACCTGGGATCCTTTGAAAGTCAAGGAATTGTAAGACGGGCATGGTGGCACATGCCTTTAATCCCAGCACTCGGGAGGCAGAGGTAGGAGAATCGCTGTGAGTTCAAGGCCAGCCTGAGACTCCAGTGAATTTCAGGTCAGCCTGGCTAGAATGAGACCCTACCTCGAAAAACAAAACAAAAACAAACAAGCAAAAAAAAGTCAAGGAATTGTTATCACGTCTGTGTGTTTGTTAGTGAGGCACATGGAACCCCAGGGTGCCTCTGTACTTCTCTAGCACTCAGGGATCAAGGGAGAGAAGACATGCTTGTGATCTGGAAAGGATGAAAGAAATGTGTCTCCACCATGTCAACCCAACGTAAGATTTGGTGACTTCTACTCTTCAACAACCACATATCCCAGCAATGCTTTTTCTTAAGCTTCTTAACAGCCCTCCTGGTGAGACATGGATGGGCTTACCATGCGAGAGGCAAGCTCCAGAAGCTCTCGCTTGGCCTGCTGCACGCCCTGTGGGTCCCCCTCGATGCGGATCAGGTTGCTCTTCTCGCTGTCAGGAGGGATGCGCACAGACACCTTATACTGGTCTTTGATTCTGTTGACTTAGGACAAAAAGGAAACACGTTTTTTGTTTTTTTTTTAAATATTTTTTATTTCATTTATTTATTGAGAGAGAGAGAGAGAGAGAGAGAGAGAGAGAGAGAGAGAGAGAGAGAGAGAGCGCACACTGTAAACAAACTCCCGACATATGCGTCCTCTAGTGTAGCTGGCTTTACATGGGC
>PVHP010023141.1:0-27670 GCA_004024765.1 Zapus hudsonius
ACAGGTGAGTTAGGAACAAAGGCATGAGCTATTCTTATCCGGAAAGCTTAGCTCTCTCGGATATGCAGCCAGGCTGGGTCTGTGAGAAAATGGTGATGTTAGCAGAGGAAATAAAACCTTATTGCAGTTAGAATAAGTTAGGCTTTGATCTGCTTCTTATCTTGTGGCCTGCCTAGGGGCTTTGGAGTTTTCAGGATTGGTAAGATTTACAGGGGCCCCGGAATTTGCCTCGACTTCCTCTGGAAGGAGACTGTCCCAGAACCTGCCAGACTCAGCAGAAACCTTACTTCCTCCATGCCTCATTAGCAGAGTACCACAGGACATACATATAAATCACCTCAAAAAACTGTAACTTACAAAATATACCAATGATGCTGAACCTCAAGGATCAGGGTCACTACTGTAGTAGTCCTGGGCTTTTGTACCCCACTTCCTGGTAACCATGGGTATGCCTTCTTCTACTGGTCATTGTCATGCCATTTGCTGCTGCTTTCACTCTCTGGCACAAAGCTACAGTATCAAACTGTATAGATTTCTTTGTCAAATGCGAGGGCAAATAGGTTTCTGATTGATAGTGCTTTAATGCTGAATACAGTAGATGAGATTTGGTCAACTGGTTTGTGACACTTAATCTACTCAAGGACACTTTTCACTTATCTCTCTGCTTCTTGAACTTACTTTGGTTTAAGGGACAGGGTTGGATCACAACATTGTAGAAATAGAGAGATGATATCTTTGATAGTGACAATGTCAAGAGAAAAGTCATGCTTTAATGCTGAATACAGTAGATGAGATTTGGTCAACTGGTTTGTGACACTTAATCTACTCAAGGACACTTTTCACTTATCCCTCTGCTTCTTGAACTTACTTTGGTTTAAGGGACAGGGTTGGATCACAACATTGTAGAAATAGAGAGATGATATCTTTGATAGTGACAATGTCAAGAGAAAAGTCATGGTCTGTGAGACAAGCAGGGTCTTTGGTGATTTTGTGCTGCATTCTCATGACACCTAGACCACCCTTCTAACGTACTCCAGGACTCCATTAGAAGATCTCCTTCACCTCATCTTTTTCCAAGATGAGAAATGAATTTTGGAAGTCATACTGTATAGAAATGAGAAGGTCGAAAAGATCAAGATTTTAAAATTTATTACGGAATAGCTGGGTGTGTTGGCTCATGCCTTTAATTGGCACATGGGAGGCTAAGGTAGGAGGATTACTGTGAGTTTGAGGCCAGCCTGGGCTACAGAGTGTGTTTCAGGTCCTCCTTGGCTAGAGTGAGAGCCTGCCCTCAAAAAGAACTTGTTATATACAGCTTTTAATAGCACTGCTCAAGATGAGGGATTTTTAATTAGCATATAATTTTCTTGGTATTCTTCCACAAAGCAAGCTAAGCAATAATGAATATTTTTCTAAGATTTAATTTTCTGAAAGCAAAGTTTATGTGCCATCAAGTATTTGCAAATATGAGGTGAAGAAATTTTCCACTGTGCTGAAAGTTGTAAACAATACTTCGCCTTTTAAGATAAAGGTGTGGACTTTGATGTTCAATTTTTTGGTTTAAAAATAAGATTCATAGTGTATGTGACATTTTGAAAGTGTGGGCTTGAGGGGATGTCTCCCAGTCTGTATTTCCATCCATCCAGAAATGCATTTAAAACCTCTCACATAGATGATTTATGCATATGAAATGCTGTAAGTCAGGATACTGTTATCTGATCAGTCCTCCAGGTAGGACTCTGGCCAGGCTCAAATTTCATAATTTTACTTTGGGCGGCTTCAAAATAAAAATATCAGTAAACATAGAATGACAGTCACTAATTAGTGAAGGCTTTTTTTTGGTTTGTTTGTTTAAGTTTACATTCTGTTGCTGAGTTATGTTGTAAGTTTTCAGGACTAGATTGATAAAAGCCATAAAAAGCTTACATAATTTCTTTAGTTTTCACAAAAAGTTTGTGTTTTATTTAAATTTTGTAAAATCTATGTTAAAACTCAAATATTCTAGGCATTGGCCTTAAATAAAGTTCTTTCTTTTTATTTCTTCCAGATAAGAGACATTCTATGAATGTTCTTGTATTTAATTTAAACCCATAAGCTTGTTTTTATAAAGTATAGGATATGTAACATATCCTCCCTCCACTGCCCAGATAATTTTGGCTTTTTAGGTTATTGATTGACGCTAGTTTTCACTAAATTACAACTTTTAGAAATGCCAATGGTTAATAATTAGTAGCTCTGATAGACTATTTGTATAAAATATTTATATAGCATAAATGGTAGAAATGGTTTTCTTTCCAGAGGAAATAAAGTCAACAGTTTGAAGCTGTACTATTAAGTTCTTTTGAATATATTTGATTACATTACATCAAATTCCCAAAGTGTCTTTTCAGGAACAGAAGCCATAGTCTTCTATCCTGAAATTCTGGCTTGTTTCCATTACATAAAGAAGTGTTTGGAAGAATGGATGTTTACTTCTCTTGAATACTTTGGTTTGTGGTTGAATATTAGTCCATTTTCAATTTTTAAATCTTTTATAATAAATGGTTACACATTTTTTATGGTTTTTATTTTAAAAACAAGCCAAAAGGCTCAACCTTTGCTTTCTATTCTAATTAATCTCATCTCTGGATTTTCAAATTTTTTGTTGGACCTCACAAGTACCAAACTATTAATCATAAGTCCTGTTTCATTAACATGCTCTGCATCATTTGTATGTGCATGCCCCACATTGATTTGCACATCAAGTTATTTTAAATTGCTTTTCACTGTCTTCAAGTGACAACATTGACCAGTTTAATAATCTTACTTTGCATTTTGATGATATTTATTTCCTTTGAAATTCTAGAAAAACATTTCTCCCTTTCAACTCAGACTTGCTGCTAAAACTTCTAAATCTGAAAAAGAAATGGACCCAGAATATGAAGAGAAAATGGTAAATATATACTTGGTAAGATAGTGAATGCTATAATTATTTTTTTTTGGAGATAGGACCTGGCTCTAGCCCAGGCTGGCCTTGAACTCATAATCCTCCTGCTTCAGTTTCTTCTGTACTTGGATTACAGGTGTACAGTGCCATACCTACTTATAATTTTTTCTACAGAAATGTGCCAGATTAAAAAGGACTTTTATAGTTTTGTTTCATAATCATGGGCTTTAAATTTGAAAAGTAATTTAATATATTTGATTGTGAAACAAATTTTTGTTAGATTCATTAACCTCATTTTCAGATGAGAAAATTAAAGATCATAGGAACTATGTGGAGTATTTGACTAGAATCTACACATCACTTTTGCTCAGCGTTCTTTTACTCCATAATAAGGTGTTCTGTGATTAAATATTTCATCTACAGAGTGATGAAAAGATTAGTCAGCGTGGCTTTGTACCCTGAGGGAAAGCCAGTCAGAATGCCATTTAGAAATGTAAATGAATGATAAACTTTGAAGAAATATATAGGATGATACTACACATTTCAAATCGTATTTGGGAATATTTACCCAATGCATGAAAACATTATATGCTTAAGCAGTTTAATCTTAATCATATCCACACATTGCTTTACCATCAACTTATTTAATTTATAGTTACCAAGTAGTTAACAGGCCATTGAAACCAAAGTTTTTCCCTGAAGGACTATCTTTGTGGTAATGTTCTAGAAATATGTAGAGATGAAATTCATGTCTTGGTCATTGGTAGGCAATATCTAAAGAGACAGTTAATGTTTGAACAATTCTGAAAATGACATTCTAGCAAGGATAACATAAACAACAAAATGGAAAGATCTTGGCCTCTTTCTATCTAGTGGTCGGAATGTATTCTCATTCTTGTACTTATGTTAAGGAACTCTTTTGTAAATTCCTAATGTCATTAATTAGGAATTTTTCATTAGCAATCAAGTATTATCTACCCTGTGGTCAGAAAGTGACTATCCATGAAAAATATTTACTTTTTTCCCCTTATTTAGAATAAGGTAGCTTTTAATCTTTCAATGTTGTGTACTGGATCAGTTTCATTTTTTTCTAGATGGTACAAGTTTAATGATGCTTCATAGTTTATAGAAAATTAGAATACATGTCAGCTCTCAGAAGTTAATATATTAACTATTTCACATAGCTAGGTTTATATATTTTCTGATAAATTCTGTTCCCTTGTGTTGTAGAAACTTTGTATCCTATTAGTGTAAAATATAATTTTCCAGATCACTGTAATTACTGTAACATTCATTGCATTAGTGTATCATGACATTGAAAATATTTTGAGACAAGACAATACTATATTATTATTTAATTTCAGATATTTCTAGATGCTGCTTTATAAGATTTTTGTTTTGCTTTTGTGATGCTGGGTCTTACTCTAGTTTAAGCTGACTTGGAACTCACTCTGTAGTCCAGACTCGCCTCAAACTCATAGTGGTCCTTCTACCTCAGCATTCCTAGCGCAGGCATTAAAGGCATGTGCCATTACACCTGGCTAGCTTTATAATTAACTGTTAAATATATATATTAAGTACATGTCAATTTTTTATGCATTAAAATGTTTGGGATATATATAATTGATGCTAATTTTTCTTATTATGTAGGAAAAGAGAACCATGTTTTGGGAAAAGGATTCGTTTTCTGATTTTGACTCTTTAAGTAGGTTATTTCTTTTGTGAAATCAGGTTCTGGGAGTGAACCCTGGGACCTTAGGAAATGATCCATCACTGTACTACACCCACAACCCCAAGAAGGCTGTACTTCTCTTGGGGGACACTTAGTAAATGTCAGGTTATTTGGCTTCTTTTCAAACTATTTGAAAATACCATTTTCACATTCTGTTACCTACATTTTCTTAACACTCTCCATGCCTTAGTTTTATTATTTATAAAATGGTTATGGCACTATTAACTTCCTCATTGGTTTCTGAAGGGAATTCATGCTACAAGTGTTTATTAAATAACTGTGAGTGAATATGAAATGAAAAGTTTTACTTTACTTTTCTTTTCTTTTATAAATTAGAAATCAGACCGAGCAAAGAGATTTGAGTTTTTACTGAAGCAGACAGAACTTTTTGCACATTTTATTCAACCCTCAGCACAGAAATCCCCAACATCTCCTCTGAACATGAAATTGGGACATCCTCGAATGAAGAAGGATGAAAAGCATAGCTTACTTTCTGCTGGAGAGTATGTTGGCATCACTTTCTCTACTTTCTTTCCTTGATCTTTTCCTGCTTTCTTTTTGTTCTTTCTCTCTCCTATTTTTATTTTATATCCTTGGTTTTAGTTTATATGAAATATAACTATGTAAACTATGTAAATATGTTTTAGAGGCAATAATATTTTTTGTCATCTTAATTGATCAGTAAAAATGTAGGCTCGTTTTACCAAATTATTTTTGAGAATTTGTTATTAGCATTTATTAATCATATAACATTGGGGTTCTTTATGACATTTTCATGCATGTATATCTTCTCTTGCCCCCCCCACTACAGTTGAACGCCTTCCTTTTCTCACTTAGTCCCTCTTGAGTTTAATTGAGGTGACTTATGAGAGGATTGGTGTGATGTAATTTACAGGAGCATGGGCAACTTATGGGTTGCCACTCACTGAAGAAAAAAAATCCTTTTCTTCCTCAGAAACAGTTAACTGTTTATATATTCTCACGTAGGAGTGGGGACCCTTCTCCTTAACAACTGTTAACTGCTTATAAATCCTGAAGGAAGGGTGCGGGCTCATGAACCCCTCCCAACTCATGATGGGATGTTGATGGTTGTAATCCTGTACAGGATATTATAGTTGCTGAAAGTTCAAGAGTGCAATAACCATGTCGTACCTAGAGTGCAGTCTTCCAGAACCCCCTCTGTCCCTTCCTTCAGCTCTTCCATTCTTCTCCTCTATGATGTTCCCTGAGCCTTGGAGGGGGTGATATAGATGTCTCATATAGGGCTGAACACTGAAGAGTCACAGTCGTCAGCACTGTGGCCACTTAAGAGTCTCTGCATTAACCACAATCTGCAGTAAAAAGCAGCTTCTCTGACCAAAGCTAAAATCAGTACTAACCTCTGGGCATAAATATAAATATTTAGAAGGTAATTTGACAGACACGTTGCAAAACACTAGCAGTGGTTTCTTTAGTAGGGCCTATGACCACCTAAGACATGGTCTTTTGACCATGTTTTAGGTTTACTAAATTCTAAGCCAGACACTAGATAACTCAGTCCTTTTTCTTTTTCTTTTCTTTTATTTATTCATTTTCAAGCAGAGAAATACAGAGAGAGAGAGAGAGAGAGAGAGAGAGAGAGAGAGAGAGAGAGAGAGAGAGAGAGAGAGAGAGAGAGCACCAGGGCCACCACCTTGTGGGTCTGGCATATGTGGGTCCTGGGGAATTGAACCCCGGGACTTAGGCACTAGAGGCAAGTGTGTTAACCACTGAGCAAACTCTCCAGCCCAGTCCTTTTTCATTAAAGATGTTAGCAATGGACACTGACTTAATTTCCACCTTAGCAATGGAGTTTATCTGAAGATGCCTCCCCCCTTTTTTTTCAATTCAGCTATCGCCACAGGCGCACAGAACAAGAAGAAGATGAAGAGCTCCTGTCAGAGAGCCAGAAAACATCAAATGCGTGTGTTCGATTTGAGGTGTCACCTTCCTGTATGTATTTCAGCATACTGCTCTTTGCTTTTTCCATTTGACTTTAGGAAAAAAGTTCCTTAATTATATGAATGAATGTATGAGGCATCCTTGATTTTGTTTTCAGATGTGAAAGGAGGACCCCTGAGAGATTATCAAATTCGAGGACTGAACTGGTTGATCTCTTTGTATGAAAATGGAGTCAATGGGATTTTGGCTGATGAAATGGTAGGGATCTGGTAGCTAAAATACTTTCTGAGTTATTTTTTTTTAATTTTTATTTTTTTATTTCTGAGTATTTTTTCTTTCCTTCTTCCTTTTTTTAACTTTATGTTGATAGCTTCCATAATTATAGACAATAAACCATTATGATTCCCTCCCCACCCTCCCTCATATCTCTTCCCCCTCTCAATTAGTTTATGTTTTGTTTCAGTGTTGTCATCTTTTCCTCCCATTATGTGTAGGTATTATCAGGCACTAGGAATTCATGAATATCAAGGCCGTTTTGTGTCTGGAAGTTTGTGTTGTAAGCAGTCCTACCCTTCCTTTGACTC
Source organism: Zapus hudsonius (assembly GCA_004024765.1). Classification (NCBI taxonomy): domain Eukaryota; kingdom Metazoa; phylum Chordata; class Mammalia; order Rodentia; family Dipodidae; genus Zapus; species Zapus hudsonius. The sequence goes on from PVHP010023141.1 coordinate 7,163, forward strand.
TTACAATCTTTCCTCCACCTCTTCCTCAATAGACCCTGAGCCTGGGGAAGTGTGATAGAGATGTCCCAGTGCTGAACACTCCACTGTCACTTCTTCTCAGCACTATGATGTCTTTTGAATTATCCCAGTGGTCATCACCATCTGGAAAAGAGAAGCTTCTCTAGCCAAAAGTGAGAGTAGCATTATTGTAGGGGTATGCTCTTTTTTTTTTTTTAAAGTGCTCATAAGGCAGTTTGGTGGGCATAATATATTCATTTAGACAAACAATATTTAAACAGTGCTTATAAGGCAGTTTGGTGGGTATAATATATTTATATATCCAGACAACAGCAGGTGCTACTCTTCTAGGGCTCATGACCTCCCCCACCATAGGCTTTTGGCTAGGTCTTTAATATCAGGCATGTATTCCCTTCTGTGGAGCAGGCCTCCAGTCCAATTACAGAGCAATTACTTTTCCCTAGTATTTTTTAATGTAAGTTTGAAATACCTGAGCTGATTTCCTCCCAATCCCTGTGCTTGGAAACTTTATTTAGTTACTGCATTACAAAAGGGCTTTTGTAAAAACTGCAGAGGTTTTAGCAACCCTTGGAATATAGACTTTAACCAGGCACAAAAATCATTTTGGGATTTATTTCCTCAAATAATCCAAAAGCTTCCTTAAGTTTTTGTATTCACTTTGGCTTCCTGCAAGCCCGGAACCAAGTGGGATGCTCGAATGAATCTTCTCTGTGGACATTTGTGGACCTTGTCTTTTCCTATACTTCACCATCAAGTCTTGTTACTTTCCTTGGTTAGCATAAGTGTGCCCAGCATGTTTTCATTCTAGGCAACCTGATGTCCTTTTGGAAATGAGGTGGGGTGTAAATCCAGACATTCAATAAAACAATGAGTGAATTCATACACAAATGAATGTAAATATGTAGATTCCTGAGTAATCAGCAGATGGGTCATGGAAGAAGCAATGGTAAAAAGCAACAAGGTGACAATTTTCCTGCCTCAGCCTCCTGAATATAGGCATACACCACCATGTCTGGCTTCAATGTTGAGTCTTGATGCAGTACATTGTCCAGTGTCAGTCATAGACATAGGATAATGACTTGTACACATGTATGTAAAATAACTGGTGAGCGCATGTCACATGCTAATGCTAATTGAGGAGAGGAGTTGAGTTTATGGATGCCTGGATTTGTATTTTAAGATGGAATTATAAGGTGGATAAGAGATGGAAGAAGGCGTTCTAGATCTTTTGAACCTGACAATCCCACATTTATGAGACTCCAGAGCCATATTTACAATCACTATTATTGGGAAGAGATCAGCAATGAACTGTCGTATAGCATCTGTTATGGTAGTCAGTCCCATAGGTAGTCATCCCTGCCTGAACAGCTGAGCATTAGGTATGTGGCGTGCAAATGTTAAATCAAGAGTCAGTAGCTCTTTATATTTACAGTATGTTCCCTTGAGGACTACATTCAGCTCATAGGGGGAGGGGCCTGGTTAATTTCTCAGCAGGAGGACCAGGTTTATTTGTCCCAAGCTTTTGAGGATAGCCTGTCTAAATGACCTAAAGACCCTTAAAGAGCCTGCTGGTACCTAATACATTTCAATTACTCTGGTTTTTTTTTCTTTTCTTCTGCAGTACTGAGGGTTGAGCCCAGGGCCTTGTGTATGCTAGGCAAGCCTTCTACCACTAAGCTTCATGCCCAATTCCAGAGCTTGATGCTAAGTTGTGCTCTCTCACAGAGCCATATACATATCCTCAAAGGCTATTTTTTTTGGTTTTTCTTTCTTTCTTTTTTTTTTTTTTTTTTTTTTTGAGGTAGGGTCTCGCTCTAGCCCCAGGTTGACCTGGAATTCACTATGTAGTCTCAGGGTGGCCTTGAACTCATGGCAATCCTTCTGCCTCTGCCTCTGCCTCCAAAAGCTATTTTTACATGTCAACAGCATATGGAATGATGTCCCATCATGGGTTACTTAGCAGGTTCATGGATATTTTTTAAAGTCCACTGGGCTAGGTGATTTTTTTAAAGGTTAGTTTTCACTGCAGCACTCTGCTCTTGTGATTCCTAAGGTCATTAAGAGTTTGAGGTGCCAGTAAGCAGCCACAAACCTCTTGAGATGCACTCCTTGAATATTTGATGGTTGAGCTGTAATAATAATAGTGGGGTCACTAGGAAAGAAAGGCCGGTGTGTCAGCAGGTTCAAGAAGGAAATCTGTCTTGTGAAACATTCATAAAATTCTTAGTTTGGTAACTATGAGAAATAAAATTGTTTAAGTTTGTTCGCTCCTTTAGGAGTAAATTTTTTCTGAATAGAAAGTTATTTCTTGAGCAACATTTTGAGTGCAAGTTCTTTTGATATCTATACTTCTCACAGTAAGTATTGAATTGAAATATGTTTCTTTTAAAAAAACCCTTCTCACTTTTCATTTATAAAAACATAATTTCCAGTGTGAGAAAGTTGACTGATGTCATTTATAATGCTGTTACTAACAAATTGATTATAAAAGTACATTTATGTTTTTTTTCCTTGTGATGATAATGCAGGGTCTTGGTAAAACTTTACAAACGATTGCGTTGCTTGGTTACCTGAAGAACTACCGCAACATTCCTGGACCCCACATGGTTTTAGTTCCAAAGTCTACTTTACACAACTGGATGAATGAATTTAAACGATGGGTTCCATCTCTCCGTGTTATTTGTTTCGTTGGGGACAAAGATGTGAGAGTAAGTGAGAAGCAAGTTACAAAAGGCAATCAAAAATAGCGTCATTTGGGGGGTTAAGTTACATACTATTGTTGTTAATGACGCTGAAGTTAGCTCCTACTACTTGCACTAAATAACACTTAAATTGTGCTTACCCTAACCTAGTCTCTTTTGCAATACTTGGCATGTTTTAATTCATTTAGTTATTACAGTACTTTTGAGTTGCATGTTTAAGTGACTTTTTATTAAAAAATTATGATTTATTGACAGTAGCTGCCATTAATACTATTTTGAAGCAAGAAATCTGTGAGTTTGAATGACTAAAATTTTTCCCTTTAAAGTTTTGACTTTTGACATATATACACATATCTCTACCAAAATGGAACTTATCTGTGTATGTAAGAAAAGCTTGTATTTTGTGTTTATACAAGGCATGCACATGTCTTTATATATTTTCAGATAATATTATCAACTTAGTTTTTAAGGGAAGAGGTATTTAAATTGGTTGTCAGTCTAGTATGGTATAATTATTTTAGGACTGTAGAATAAATCAGAAACTAATAAATTATGCAAAAACAAAAATGAATAATAATTTGTTTGGAAAGCATGTTATTGAACTTTCTTCATTTTTGTCTCCAGAGAACATAGTTTGAAGTAAAGATTTATTCTTTTTTACATATTTAGATTATCAAAAGATACTCTCAATGGAATGGTAGTATAATGAATTATGTAATTTTTATCATTATCATTTTGCTTGAAGAAAAATTACCTAAATTCATTTAAATTTAACTTATAAATAACTTAAATATTGGAATATTGAGTTCATAAATTTAGAATCACAAGTGTAATTCTTCCCTATGCCTAATCTCTCCCCATAGCAAATTAGCCACTTAAGACATTGATCACTGCATTTGTTTAATTTAATACTATTGCTTATAAAGCTGCATTTCTAAAATACAGATCTTTTGCTAAAATATTTATTAATTTGTAGCTTAAAAATATTTTAATCATGACCACCACCCTGTGATATCATTATTTTACAAATTATGAGTTGCCACCCATGAATACTTTGTGAATTCGGGTTAATGAATGGTGACAAAATTAAAAAAAGAACATTGAGAGAGAACAGAAGGTCAAATAAGCAGAGTTTCATATCACAATAAGCCTAAATATTGCTATAAAAATCTTTTTAAGCTGCCTTTTACTATGTACACATACTCAAACATATATGTGTCTACTGGGTTGCAACTTAAATGCAATTTTACTATGGGCTATGGTCAGAACTTTTAAGATCAGTAATTATCAATCACATAGTCACTACTTAGATATTGATGTTGAAGTGTGTAAAATCATTATTTACAGACTGTTTTGAATGTTGGTTCCACATGACATAGATATATTGGGCCTGCCATTTTTCTGGCTTTCTGTAAATATTGTATGAAGTCAATAGTTTAGGAGTGAAAAATTTGCATTTGGTTACACAGGTATTTAATTGAGTGGGGAAGTTTTAGAGACCCTCTTGATCCTACCAGATACTAAAGTAACATTGAAGTCTACAGAAGTGGGACCATTTATCACAGATGAATCCAAACACAGTAGACATGGAAACAGAGCTGTCTTTAATGTTGGCTCCAAGGCTAATTGTGTAATTTTGACTGAGTCTTGATGAGCCTGGCTTTATTGTAATTATTTATTTTAATACTTTTATTTATTTATTTATTTATTTATTTGCAAGGACAGAGAGGGAAAGGGATAGAGAGAGAGAAAGAGAAAGAGAAAGAAGAGAAAGAGAAAGAGAAAGAAAAAGAGAAAGAGAAGAAGGATAAGCTCACCAGGGCCTCTGCCACTGCAAACCAACTCCAGATGAATGGACCACTTTGTGAACCTGGCTTTACATGGATACTGGGGAATCAAATCCATCTATCAGACTTTGTAAGCAAGTGTCTTTAACTGCTGAGCCATCTCTCCAGCCCCTGATTTTCTTTTCTGGGGTATCAGGGTACCAGTGTGGCCCATATTGACCTGAAACTTACTCTCTAGCCAAGACTGATCTCATACTCATGGTGATCTTTCTACGTCAGCCTCCTGGGTGCTGGGATTAAAGACACGAGCTGCCACACTGGGCCTTGGAGGATCTTATTTTTCTTTCTTATTTTTTTAATTGTTCATAATGAGTTACATTATTTAGTGGGCAAACAGGGAGTTGTTATCCCCAATTCCCCGATGCCCCCCCCCATCCCCAACCAGCTGGATATCCTCCTCTGTGGGTTGTCTGGTTCAGTCCTTGTGACAGGGGACCACAGATAGCCTAGTATTCAGCCAGGTTCTCCTGGCCCTAGTATGTTGTTACTGAGGGGTGCCATGTCTCTGGATAGTCTCCTCCACCACGGGTCTCACAATCTTTCCTCCCCCTCTTCCTCAGAGTTCCCTGAGTCGTGGTGGATGAGTATTAAGGCTGCTTTAATGTTGTGAGCTTAGGGGTCTTTGTGTCGAAAATCATTGGTTTCTGTCTCACTGGCTTATCCTGTGTTGATTTAATGGCTGTGGCTGTGGGTCCCTTGTTCATCCCGACATTCTCTGTGGGGTTCCATATGGATCCTCCACGGTATGACTGTGGTGGCTCCTCTTTTGCCAGAATCTCAGCTATTGGCCTACGGTCGGTTGGTAGGGTTAGATGGGCCCCAGCTCTCTCGCTGCTTCCTGAAAAATACAAACACATTCTCCATCAGAGAGTGAGGTCAGTGTAGGTTAACAAATATACACAATTCTGGATTACCTAGATTCTATTTTTAGTAGCCTCCCAATCGCTCCCATCGTGCATCTTGTCTTGGGAGGGAGGATCTTATTTTAATACCTGTGAAAGAAGAGCTTTTGAGTTATTTGACCTTTAATTTTATCAACAAACTTAAATTTAAATCTATCCAACATAAATTCCAAAGCAGATCAGAGTTGAATTAGAAATAAACACGGCTTCCATGAAATTTGTAGAAGGAGCCATCAAGCAGAGTGCTTCACACAACCAAATGAGGGTAAGGCATTAGCAGGACTGAGTGGGGTATCATACCCTGGTTCCCTCTTTTTTCTTCAACTCCCTAATATTTTAATTGCCCAGTTAAAAATGCTCTCAGTCTACTTGGCTAACCATGTTGCTTGGTTCCTGTGAAGATTTAAAAATAGTTGTAAACAGTTTTGCAGTTTGAAATAGGCTTCTGTACTATCATAACATTTACAATCACATTTGTAGGCTTATAATAACTTTAAGAACATCACAAAAATATTAATGAGCTTCTTTGACCCTCTCCGTCCAAAATAAACAATTCTTCACTGCTAGGGAATGGTGGAAGAGCTATGCAAGGGCTGGAAATACTACAGTATATTGAATTCTTTCTGTTTGTTAATACTATGTTAGCAATGCGTGGGTCTTTGTGGCACTGTGGTGTTTAGAAAGAGTGAGTTACTTATTCATGTCCCTTTGGATCACTTATGATATGAAATGATTTTTGGGTTCATTGAACACAGTGTATTTGTGTAAGGTGAACCTTTGTTTTTCCTGTGTTGGTTAATACGTTCACATCTCAGCCAGATTGACAATTGACCACAAAGGTATCTTTGGGCCTTAACTTTCCTATCTCTAAAGAGGATGAGACAACAGCCCATGGTGTCTCTTAGTGCTCACAATGATCTTCTGACCGTTTCATTCTTTGAACATGTCAGCATTTTCGAACATAACAAATGTTCTTTTGCATCAGGCGGCTTTTATTCGTGATGAAATGATGCCAGGGGAGTGGGATGTTTGTGTGACGTCATATGAGATGGTAATAAAAGAAAAATATGTGTTCAAAAAGTTTCATTGGCGATACTTAGTCATTGATGAAGCTCACAGAATAAAAAATGAAAAATCTAAGGTAAGTTCTTAATGTCTTTATTTACGGTTTCATTTAATTATATCTGTTTATTCAGTTTTCTGCATTTAAAGTAAAAATGCCGCAAGAATGTTATTTTATTCATACAATGTGAATGATCAATTTTGAAAATGCCATTAAAGTCTAAATGATTGAATACAGGACAAATAAAAGTTGAGTACAGATTTTAATGTAAAGCAAATTAGGTGTTTGCTATTCCTTTTGTTGCAGCCTAACTCTGCACGCTACATTATTTTAAATATTTTAATTATTTTTATATTTTATTTATTTATTTGAGAGAGTGAGAGAAAGAGAGAAAGAGGCAGGCATAGAGAGAGAATGGGCACACTAGGGCCTCTAGCCACTGCAGGCGAACTCAAGACACATGCACCACCTTGTGTATCTGGCTTTACATGGGCACTGGGGAATCGAACTCTGGTCGTTCTGCTTTTCAGGCATGCACCTCAACTGCTAAGCCATCACTCCAGCCTAAATTATTAAAAATATTTTATTTAAGCCGTGCGTGGTGGCACACACCTTTAATCCCAGCACTCGGGAGGCAGAGGCAGGAGGATTGCCGTGAGTTCAAGGCCACCCTGAGACTACAGAGTGAATTCCAGGTCAGCCTGGACTAGAGCGAGACTCTACCTCGAAAAAAATATTTTATTTATTTTTATATTTTATTTATTTATTTGAGAGAGTGTGAGAAAGAGGCAGACATAGAGAGAATGGGTGCTACTTTATTTTAATATTGTTGAGAATATTTATTCTACAAATACCCTTTGTATTGACTTTTTTTATTAAGAAGCTTTTTTACATGAATTCAGTATGAATTTAAAAAAAGAATTCCTTGGAATTATCTGATTTGTTCAAACTAGAATGTGGTGTTAATATTGAAAAATATCAATATTTCTTGCTATTCAACTCCATCAACAGTAGGAAAAGCTTCACTTATTATGATGAACCTCTCTTTGCATCACTGGGCTACTTTGGGGAAAACAGGGACAGAACTGGAGCAAAACCACAGGTGGAGCATACTCATTTCAAATTGGAACTAATTCCTGATAAGAGGATGCATGTTAAAGAATAAATTTTTTTGTTGCTGTTGTTTTTCCAGGCAGGGTCTCACTCTAGCCCAGGCTGACCTGGAACTCACTCTGTAGTCCCTGGCTGGCCTGAAACTCACAGCGATCCTCCTACCTCAGCTTCCTGAGTGCTGGGATCAAAGGTGTTCACCAACCTGCCTACAATAATTATTTGAGGGCATTTGGAAAATGTGCATTCTTGTTAAGATTTCTGTTTATATGCTTTTTGTCATAATTTTTGTGGTCCTAAATTTAGGAAATGAATGCAAGCTATCAGGAGAAATGAACTCAATTCTGATGTCACATAATGGTGAACAGGCCATATTAGAACTGGACTAGGCATGTAGATGAATGTGGTTGGTAGGGGAGTTTTCTGGGAATCAAAATGGTGAAAACAAAATTTTCACAGAGGGAGAGGGGCCTCTGGCGTAAATATTATACACGTTCTCTTAAGTGTAAAAATGTCTAGAGTATCAGTAGTGCTTCATTGCAGCCTTGTGAAATAGGGAGATTTTCCCATAAAAGTTAATTGTCAAATCTTGTTGTATTAAGAATCTGGAGGAAGTATAACTGAATATTGACCAATCTGATAATAGCTTATGTAGCTATTATTTTTCTAGCTTTCAGAGATTGTTCGTGAGTTCAAGTCGACGAACCGCTTGCTTCTAACTGGGACACCTTTGCAGAATAACCTGCATGAACTCTGGGTTTTACTTAACTTTTTATTGCCTGATGTCTTTAATTCTGCAGATGTAAGTTTAAAAACATGTGTGTGGTGGTGGAGGGTGGCGCTGCAGATTGAACCTAGGGCATTTATCATGCACTGTACTACTAAACTCCTTGCCCCCAAGCCATACATTTATAATGTTTTCCTGATGTGCACAGACATCAGTTTCCAAAGTACAGAGAATAAGCCTTGCATGTTGGTGCACTCCTTTAATCCCAGCACTCAGGAGGTAGAGGTAGGAGTTGGAGGCCACCCTGAGACTACATAGTGAATTTCAGGTCAGCCAGTGGTAGAGCAAGACCCTACCTCAAAACAAACAAAAAAGGATAGAAAATAGTTTAAAGTTTACATATTTTTTTCATTTGTAATTTTTGTGTGTTTTGGTTTTTTTCTTAGGAAAGCTTTTGGTAAGTCTAAAATTGCAAACTAGGGGTGTTTTTGGAAATAGTGTGGTTCTCTTCTTTGGGATTATTGTATCTGTGAAACTTTGCCAATATCACGTTGATATCACAATTTATGAAATGAGACAGACTGAGTTCAGACTAGTACATTTAACATTTTCATGAAATTTGAGAGGTTTGCAACATTTGTTATGCTTTTTTATTAACAGCACAAAGTTATACTCTGCCAACAAACAGTGTTGAATGACTTAAAGAATTTGTTATTTTGTTTTATATTCTCTATTCATAACTAGACATGCTTTTACTATGGTATGGGGAAGCCTAATGTTTTCTAAGGAAAATCATGTTGAATTCCTCTATGTTGAGGTTAAATTTTTTGGTAATTTTTGCAATATTTTACCTATCACAGAAGTAAAAAATTCTGGTCATCACAGTAGCATATTTTGAAAGACTTCTAAAATGAATTGTTGCTATGTTAATTATATAATTTATAGAATATCAATTTGAAATCCTGGGTACTTTTTATAGAACTTTTATTCCTCCACAGGACTTTGATTCCTGGTTTGACACTAAAAATTGCCTTGGTGATCAGAAACTTGTGGAAAGACTTCATGCAGTAAGTAATACCAGACAAGAAAAGTCGACAGTAAAATTAACTGAATCTTAGCTGGTCTAGAAAATAAACATCCCTAGAATTGTGAGCTTGTCTCTTGGCTCGGTCTCGCTGCTTCTGACAGCCTCTTTGTTCAGCAAATGACACAATCCCTTTTTTTTTCTGATGATCTCCCCATGAGCATATAGTTATTTCCTATCTCACTCCCGCTCCCCTAGTCCTCTGGATGACGTCAGTCTTCTCATTTCCCAAGGCCACTTCTAAGCCACTGCAACACCATTGTCTTGTATCAAACTTTCCCCTAGAGCCCCAAGTTATCTTGCAGTTCCGTCCTTGTCCTCCCACTCTCCTCTCTAGCGCCCCTTTATCACCAGATGACTCCTCAGATTTCTCGTACACCATTTTTCATTGTTTGATAACTTCTCATAGCTGGACCTTTCACTCATACAACCACTTCTGCGTCTTTTATGGAACCTGAAAGAAACCTCCAGTCCCTGGACCCCTGCTTCTTTCTCCCAAGTATTAACCCATTTCTTTTTAAAAAACTTTTTATTGATAGTTTCATAAATGATAGACCATAAACCATTATTATTCCCTCCGGTGTCTTTCCCATATCTCTTCCTCCTTTCCATTAGTCTCTGTTTTGTTTCGGTGTCATAATTTGTAGTGGTAAACATTTTATATGCTTTTATAAAAACTGTTACTTTTTAGGTTTTAAAACCATTTTTGTTACGTCGTATAAAAACTGACGTAGAGAAGAGTCTGCCTCCTAAAAAGGAAATAAAGATTTATTTGGGACTGAGTAAAATGCAACGAGAATGGTGAGCTATTTTATTTCCATTAATATTTGTGTATAAAAATTACTAAAATTAGCTTTTCTAGTTGTTTTGTTATGACTTCACTTGAAAGTTACATTTTATATTTAAATGGTAAGTTATGTTATTCATATATTTTATTAGAAAACTGTTCTGTTTCCCTTCTGGGAAAGGGAAAAGGCTTTGGAGTCTATAGATCTGTATTTCAGTCACATGCATTGGTTTTTCATAGCTATTTAACTTGGATGAGTTACATAAAGTTTCCTTTCTATAAAACTGGAATGGCCATATTTATGAGACTGATGTTAAGATGAAAAGGGATAATTTCAGTGTCCCATTTGTTAATTACTCTTTTTTTTCTATAAAAATAGGAATCACCATGATGATGATGAAAACATCAGTGATTGTGGATATTACAAAAATCGAAGCTTGAATTACTGATTCATACAAACAATGTAGGGATTGATAAGAGGAGTTACAGGGAATCGTAAATAAAACATGTTAATAATGTAATCCACAGAAAGGAGCAAAATGCTGATTATATGAATAAAATAGGTCACATATAAACTATGCAATGATTTTGCCACAATACAAACTAGCATAGATTCAAGTTTATTTCTGGAAGCTGGGCATGGTAGCACTCTGGAGGTTGAGGCAAGAGGATTTCTTCTGATGCTGGCCTGGGCTATAGAGATAGAACCTGTCTTTAAAAAAGGGTATTTTCCGTGGAGTTAGACATAAGACCAGTATTGGCTTTGCTCCTTGCTATGGCCTTGAGTAAGTTGTTTAAGCTTCTCTCGCTTTCCTGAATTTCCATCTTTAAGGTTCCATTGCTACTCGTCCATACTTCAGAGCGGTGAAGATTTAGTGAGGCCCTTAACATAATACCTGACACACAGTACAAGGTGGTTGTTGTTAACTACTGTTAGAAGTTAGTTCTATACATGTGGGGTTTTTTTTGCCCACATGTGTGCATAGAGTATATATGTGGTGAGGTGTGTGTTATGTGTTGTGTATATTGTGTGTGTCGAGATGCACATGCCTCATGTGTGGCTGTGGGAGCCAGAAAAGACCTTTTAATGCTCATCTGTGTATGTCTTTCCGTGAGACAGGCCTTTCTCTTAACCTGGAGCTGCTGTCATTCAACAAGCACCAGCAATTTTTTGGTCTCTGTCCACGACTGGCTGGGGATACAGACGTGTGTGGCCATGTCCAGCCTTTTACACGAGTTTTGAGGAATTGAACTTGACAGTCTCCAGCCCAAGAGGTCCTGTGCTTAAGTGGCAAGCACTCTTGACCACTGAGCCAACTCCCCAGTCCTACACAGAATTTTTTGTTTTGATTTTTAAATTTATTTATTTGCAAGCAGAGAGAGAGGAGAGGAAAGGAGAGGAGAGGAGAGGAGAGGAGAGGAGAGGAGAGGAGAGAGAGAGAGAGAGAGAGAGAGAGAGAGAGAGAGAGAGAGAATGTTACAATGGGAGAATGGGTGTACAGGGCCTCTAGCTGCTGTAAACGAATTCCAGATACATTTGCCACTTTGTGCATCTGGCTTTATGTGGGTACTGGGGAATCGAATCCAGGTCATTAGGCTTTGCAGGCAAGCATCTTAACCGCTGAGCAATTTCTCCAGACCCCTATATAGATCTTTATTTGCTTTAACAAAGTTCAAGAAAAGATAATGAAAAATTTTTACTGAATCAGAAAACACAAATGACCCATAAACACAAGCACAAGGAATTGAGATTACTTTTGGTTCCAATAAGTAAAAAGTTACATGTCAATTTTCAGCAAATACTGTAGTTATTGGATGAGTGTCAAATATTATTATAATTATTAGCTTATGGTAAGTGCTAATAATGGTTTTTAAAGCAAAAAGATCCAGGCTTATAAACAAATATAAATAAGCGCAATGCAAGTTAGAATGTTTTAGTGTCAGGTTTGTAGGTCATATTGCTTCAAAGCATATTTTCTGTGTCCCTATGTGTGTGTGTGTGTGTGTGTGTGTGTGTGTGTGTGTTCATGTTTATGCATGTGTGTGTCACAATAAACATGTGGAGGTCAGTGGACAACTTTGGGTAACCATCCTTGTCTTCCACTTTGTTTGAGGTAGGATCTCTCATTTGAAGTAGCTGGCCTGCAACTTTTTGGGCATTTTCCTGTCTCCACCTCCCTTAGAGCCACAAGGTGCATTGTGATTGCAGATGCTAGTGCTCCCTGGGTTCAGGCGATCTGAACTATGGTGCTCACACTTGCATAACAAACATTTTATCCACTGAGCAATCTCCCTAGCCCTCAAATCATTTTTCTAAATTGGTTTGTGGGATCAAACCTAGGCATGAGCCCTACCATTTAGCTACACCTCCAGCTTTCATTTCAAATATTTATTTCATTTATACCCATTTAGGAATCTAATCTTATTGCCAAAGAACATTTCTTTGTGACCTTAATTGTTATAAAAATTGATGGTTAATTATGGTTTACAATTTTAGGTATACAAAAATCTTGATGAAAGATATTGATGTTTTAAACTCTGCTGGCAAGATGGACAAGATGCGACTCTTAAACATTTTGATGCAGCTTAGAAAGTGTTGTAACCATCCCTATCTATTTGACGGTGCTGAGCCTGGTCCACCTTACACCACGGATGAACATCTTGTCAGCAACAGTGGTAAAATGGTAGCTCTGGATAAACTGTTGGCCAGAATCAAAGAACAGGGTGAGTGATGCATTTTGAACTTAGCATTAATAAATTCAGGTTAGTAATCTGAGTATGAATAAAATTTCCCCTCTTCATTCATCTATGTAGTTAGAAGACTTTATTGAGTACTGACAATTTTTCCAGGAATGATCCTGCTGGCTGCGTGTACAAAGATATATAGGACAGTGGTCACAGTGTAGTGAGGAGGAAGTGTTGTAATTCATTGTGCTAAGTGGTGTGGTATGTTGAGGAGCTGGGAGTTGGGAATGTCAGCCCAGTGATGAAATTTGAGGTGAGTGCTGGGGAATGTATATAGGATTTAGCCATTCATAAGAGAAGGGGAATGGACTTCTAAGGCAATGAAGTAGGTCCAAAAGAACGGAAGAGGGTGGGAGAGCTTGGGATATTTGAAATAGACTGACAGTTGGCAAACCTGGTAATATGGATAGTGCCAAATTATTGTATATATTCTAACATGTTATACTCTTATCCCTGAGGCCTTTCTCAGTGAGGTTATGATAGTCACTGCAGGGATATGGAGGCCTCCATCAATTCCTGTGGGGGTAGTGGAGGTACCTTGCCTCAGGGTATTCCTACCTACTCTGTGTGTTGAGTTCTCTGTAGCCTCTGGAATTCTGATTTGAATGGGTTTTGATTGATTGACCACCATGTCTTTCACCGTCACTCTGTAGCTGACTCTCAGGCCAGCAGTAAGACCAGTATTCATGTTCTTGCTTCCTCTGCAATTTTTCCTGGGGCCTGGAAGTTGTGGTATAGGTGGTATAGGTGGTGGGCAGTCAGCTAACTTTTTGTCTTGTTGATGGATCTTGGTTCTCCTCTGTTTTCTCTGCCATCTGTAAAATAAAGCAGATTCTCCAATCAAGAGTGAGAGCAGCTTGGATTAAAGGGTTATGGAAAGATATTTGAGAGTATTATGAATAAAGCAGCAACAATCATGGCTGAGCAAGTATCTCTGTAATAAAGAGTGGAGTCTTTATGATATATGCTTATTTTTTAAAATAGTATTTATTTGAGAGACAGGTAGAGGGACAGAGATAAGGGAGATAGAGAGATAGAGATAGAGAGAGCCTGTTGCCACTGCAAATGAACTCAAGATGACACATGTACCACTTTGTGTGTCTGGCTTTACATGGGTACTGGGGAATTGAACCGGGGTCTCCAGGATTTGCAAGCAAGTGCCTTTAACTACTGAGCAACCCCAGCCTTAAATTTTATTTTGAGTGAAGAAGGAGAGCCGGAGATGATTAGTTGATGCAGAGTCATATTATCAGAGTGGTTCTTTAGGAAGATAACCATGGAAACAATATGGGGGCTTCTACTGAGAATGAGAGACAAGAATCAAGAGAATACCTGGAGACACAGTAGATTACTGAGAGATTATGTGGATCCAACACTAATCCATCAGATGAAGAAAAGGCAGAGTTTAAAACATTTTAGTAATATGTGGAAGACTTTTGAAGATCTTAAAATATAAAGCACAACCAATGCATAATTTTGAATAGCATTCTTTGATGGTGCATGCGTGGGTACGTAATGGAGTGCTCATGTGCCATCTATTTATATGTATATATTATTTTTTTAAAAAAAATTTTATTGCCCATAAAGAGTTACATTATTTAGTAGGCAAACAATGAGTTGTTATCCCCAATTCTCTGATGCTCCTCCTCCCCCATCCCCAACCAGCTGGATATCCTCCTCTGTGGGTCATCTGGATCAGTCCTTGTGACAGGGGACCATGGATAGCCTAGTATTCAGCCAGGTTCTCCTGGCCCTAGTATGTTGTTACTGAGGGGTGCCATGCCTCTGGATCTTCTCCCCCACCACAGCTCTAACAACCTTTCTTCCCCCTCTTCTGCTCAGTTCCCTGAGTTGTGGTGGATGAGTATTAAGGCTGCTTTATTGTTGTGAGCTTAGGGGTCTTTGTGTCAAAAATCATTGGTTTCTGTCTCACTGGCTTATCCTGTGTTGATTGAATGGCTGTGGCTGTGGGTCCCACTGTTCATCCCATCATTCTCTGTGGGGTTCCATATGGATCCTCCACGATATATGACTGTGGTGGCTCCTCTCTTGCCAGGATGTCAGCTATCAGCTTACGGTTGGTTGGTAGGGTTAGATGGGCCCCAGCTCTCTTACTGCATCCTGAAAAACACAAACATAATCTCCATTGGAGAGTGAGGTCAAACATAATCTCCATCGGAGAGTGAGGTCAGTGTATGTTAACAAATATACACCATTCTGGATTACCTAGATTCTATTTTTAGTAGCCTCCCTGTCAATCGCTCCCATATTGTATCTTGTCTTGGGAGCCCAAGAGTATGGGATCTGGTGCCTATCGCCCTGCAACCCAAGTTCCAGACAAGGCCTCCCCCTCCCTGAGTGAAAAATTTGGCCGAATTTGAAAGCTGTTGATTGTCTCCCCCAAACCCAGGCTTCCCCATTACACAAGTGCTCCTTTCTTGGTTCGCTGTTCTCTCCCATTAGAAGGTGTGGTCAGCCTATTCATGGCTGCAGATTGTGTTTCATGTCAGTGGTCTGTTTACTCCAGCTTTTGTTGATCAGTTTCCCCTGGCAGCCTGTGCAGTGCCTTCCAGCACTACACTAACTGCCTTCGGGGAGCTGGATACCATTCCGGACCTCAAAGTGTCTCTCCATGCTGGTCTATAGCATTCTGTGGTTTCTTCAGCAACAGGGTTTTGCCTCAGGCCTGGGGAGGGCACTCAAGGGCTTTGACAGAATTCTGTCTTGTTGTTGGAGCCTCATGGGTCGTTTTGGTCAACATCTCAGTGAGGGAAGGAACTGGTGGTTGGAGCCAGGAGTTGTCAGACTGATCAAATTGTTCATAGGCTTAGACTCTCTCCCCTAACACTCGTGGCCCCTCTTGCCAGTCAACTCCCACTACTTTCTTTTTCAATAGGTTACAGTATGCTCGTGAGGATTATATGTTTTGGAACCTAATATGGTTTAACCTCATGCTTAAGCCATTCCCCAACCCCCTTCCCTTATCCCTCATTCATAACCTCTCACTTCTTCCTACTAGTCTGTGTAGAGTTTATGGTCATCCTGGTTAAGGACCACATATGAGGAAGAATATGCGGCGTTCGATTCTCTGTTCTTTTGAGTGTTCATTTAGTAAGATCTGCTCGAAGTCAGACCATTTTTTCCTAAGTTTTGATATGTCATTTTTCCTTTCAGCTGAGTAAAATTTCATCGTGTAAATAAATATACCACAGTTTCACTGTCCATTTCTCCATGGATGGGCATTTGGGTTGATTCCAATTCTTAACTATTATGAATTGAGCTCCTGTAAATATAATTGTACAAATGTTTCTGTGTCGAGATGTGACATCTTGTGGATAGATGCCTAGTAGAGGGATAGCTGGGTCCATTGGTAGTTCTATGTCTATTGTTTTCAGGAATCTCCACACTGCTTTCCATAGTGGTTGAACAAGTTTGCAATCCCACCAGCAGTGAATGAGGGTTCCTTCCCCCCCCCCCGCCCCCCGCATCCTCTCTAGCAACGATTGTTGTTGGTTTTCTTTATGATTGCCATTCTGACTGGGGAAAGGTGGTATCTCATTGTGGTTTTGATTTGCATTTCCCTGATGCTTAAGGATGCTGAGCACTTTCTCAGGTGAGAAAAGGCCATTTGTTTCCTCCTTTGTGAAATCTCTGTTGAGATCAATGCCTCATTTTGTGAGGGGGCAGTTTGCTTTTTTGTTATTAATTTTTTGAGTTCTCTGTAGGTTTTTGAAATTAGGCCTCTGTCTGTGTTGTAGCTGGTGAAAATCATCTCCCAGTTTGAAGGTGGTCTATTGACTTTGAGAACAGTGTTTTTGTCTGTACAGAAGCTTTTGAGCCTGATCAGGTCCCATTGGTTAATTGTCTGTTGCACTTCCTGGGCTACTGTAGATTTGCTCAGGAAGTTGTTCCCTACTCCTATCTCATGTAGGGTTCCTCCTACTTTTTCTTCCAGGGTATTCAGGGTTACAGGCTTGATATTGAGGTCTTTGATACATTTGGAGTTGATCTGTGTGCATGGTGAAAGGAGTGGGTCTATATTCAATTTTTTACATGTGTTTATCCAATTTATCCAGCACCATTTTTTGAATATGCTATCTTTAACCCAGCTTACATTGCTGGCACCCTTGTCAAAGACTAAGAAGCTGAAGTTACTTGCATTAAAGGCTGGGTCTTCAATTCTATTCCACTGGTCAGACTGTCAGTTTTCCTGCCAATACCATGCTGTTTTAGTTACTATGGCTTTGTAGTATGTTTTAAAGTCAGGTATGGTGATGCGTAATTTTTTTTTACTCAGAATAGTTTTAACTATTTGAGGTTTCTTACCCTTCCAAATAAATTTGGAGATTATTTTATCAATGTCTGTGAAGAATGAGTTTGGGATTTTTATTGGCATTTCGTTGAATCTGTAGATTGCTTTTGGCAGGATTGCCATTTTTACTATAGTGATTCTCCCTCTCCATGAGCATGGAATATCTTTCCATCTTGTCACATACTCCTCTATTTCCCTCTTGAGTGTTTCAATATTTTCCTTATATAAGTCTTTCACTACCTTTGTTAGTGATATTCCCAGGTATTTGATTTTGTTTGAGGATATAGAGAATGGGACAGTTTCTCTGATGTCTTTTTCTCTTTGTTTGTCTTCTGTATATAGAAAGGCTACTGATTTTTGTGTATTAATTTTGTATCCTGCCACTCTGCTGAAGGCGTTGATCACCTTCAGGAGTTTGCTGATGCTGTTCTTTGGATCTGATATGTATAAGATCATGTCATCTGCAAAGAGGGATAGTTTGACTTCTTCCTTTCCGATTTGTATCCCCTTTATGCTGTTCTCTTGTCTTATCACTTGGGCTAGAACTTCAAGCACTATGTTAAATAGCAGTGGTGAGAGTGGACATCCCTGTATATGTATACATTATTTCATATTGCTCTTATAACTTTCAAAGTAGTTTAATATTATTAGTAGAGTTTATTAATTGCACAAAATCAAGTGTCTCATGATTTCATTTTTGTACTTTACACAAGCTGACTAACTTGATTTTTGGTATATGTTTCAGGTTCTAGCGTTCTCATTTTCAGCCAGATGACTCGTTTGCTGGACATTTTGGAGGATTATTGTATGTGGCGTGGTTATGAGTATTGTCGGCTGGATGGACAAACCCCACATGAAGAAAGAGAGGTGAGGAAAGAAAATAAAATAAGACTTACAAAATGAGATAAATTAAGCAAGTTTTTCAATATTAGGTACCTTTGAATTTTGGCCTCTTCTTCACAGGCTTATTCAGAGGCATCAATGACCATTGTACATCTGTACCTTTCATTGCATTGACTCTTTTCTTGCACATTTGCATGTGAGTGTATGTGGGGTACAGGTGTACACATGTGAATGTATGTGTGGAGGCCAGAGGCCCATGTTGGGTGTCTTCATTCATTCTCTTCCTTACTTTTGATCACAATCTTCTCCAAGCACCCTCCCTTTCCTCCCTCTCCTATGTCTGCTCCACTGAGTACCCTCTTCATACCAACCACTGTATCTTCAATTTTGATGTCATAATTTGTCCCCTGCTATTATGCAAGTCCCATTGTGAATGAATGCCGTGGCCCCTTTGTGTATGGGTGACAGTATTGTAAAGCCTTCATCTTTTAGCCACTACTCTGTCTTATCCTTTTGATTACTGTCTCTCAACTTACTGACTTGTGATTCTGTATCATTTTATTTGTTTTCTACCCCTTACAGTGGATCCTTGCCATTGATGGAGTTTAATGGTGGATATTTTGCCAGTCTAGGAGTAACCCACATATTTGTAAAGTATAGTTAGGAAGGCGATTGATCTTTGTTGTATAGACCTTTTATAGTATGACAACAAAGGTATAGCCATTTATGAGTTTCAGAACTTAAGACACTAAAAGATTGTGGTGTACATCTACCTATCACCTAGTATCTTTTTGCACACATAGATCTCTAGATTATTCATCATAAATGTTAGTGAGTCTAAAACAATTTAAACCCATTACATTCAATTTTTTGGAAGTCTTTGCTAATTTTTCTCCTATTTTCTATAATCTTTGACTCTGACTTTAAGTTAGTATTCATGCTTTAGATAAAAAGATCATGATTTTATAGTACAGTAGGAAATGCACTGAACCTGTTTTCAGAAGACCTGAAGATTAGTATCAGTGCTACCACTTTCTAGTGTATGTAAGTCATTTAATTCTCTGAGGGTCCCTGTCTTTAGTAGTATTATAAAAAGAAAATGACCACCTATGCTTCTTCTTTCTTTTTTATTTTATCTTCATTGCCCAAAATTAGATACATTGATTAAATATTGTGTATGTTAAGAGTTTTCTGATATCCACTGTAAAGATATCCATGTGATAACTTTTACATATATGGGCATGTTTCAGTGCTTACCTGATTCTCTGTGCCATAGTTCTGAAATCTGTAAAGATGGTTGCTTAAAGCGTTTGTTGATTTGTTTCTGACAACCCATTTTACTGAATCAACATAAATACAGTACCATTCGAGATGACTTCTCTTTTATATTTTATTTAAAATTTTTACTAGAATACAAAGAATTGGATTTTAGTACGGTATTTTACAAACAATGTTTTTATTATTTTCTTCCCTTCTCTACCATCTCCCTTAACACTTCTAATCCCCCCCACATAGCTTCCTCTCTGCTTTTAGGTAACATGTGTGTCTTTTTGTTCTCTTTCCTTTTTCCACATCTCTTGTTCCTCTCCTCTTGTGTTCTCCTATCTAGTTTCATAGCCTATACTCACTCTTACACCCCTTTTGTACATTCATTCAAACATTAAAAGTTAGAAGGTAAATATGAGAGAGAACATATGGCCTTTGCTTTCTGAGTCTTGTACACCTCACTTTATATTTTACTGAATTTTTATAATTTTATTTTTCTATATACCTGTATTAAATTCCTACACACACACACACACACACGCTGCATTTTCATTATCTAGTCATCAGATGATGGAAATCTAGACTGATCTATTTCCTAGCTGTTGTAAATAGAGAGGAAGTGAATATGGATGTATACATGCCTGTGACTGATAAGGTATAGACTCCTTAGGGCACTTGCCTAGAAGTGGTATAGCTGGGTCACATGGTACTTCTAGTTTGAAGTTTTTTTTTTTTTCTTCTGAGGTACGGTATCACTCTAGCCCAGGCTGACCTGTAATTCACTATGTAGTGTCAGGGTGGCCTCAAACTCATGGTGATCCTCCTACTTCTGCCTCCTGAGTGCTGGGATAAAGGTGTATACCACCATACCTGGCTTAGGTTTGAAGTTTTTGAGAAAAACACCACACTGATTTCCATAATGCATGCATTAGTTTGCACTTCCAACAAGCAGTGAATAAGGATTCCTCTTTCCCCATATCCTTACCAATATTTGTTTTCACTCTTTAAAAAAAATATTTATTTGAGACAGAGAGATAGAAGAGAGAGAGATTGAGAGAGAGAGAGAGAGAGAGAGAGAGAGAGAGAGAGAGAGAGAGAGAGA
>PVHP010023142.1:0-27628 GCA_004024765.1 Zapus hudsonius
AAAATATGCAACTGGTTGAGGATAGGAGGAGACCCTTAAAGTTGTAGACAAAGATGACACAAACTAAGAAGCTGTGACTGTTACAGTGATTATCACCATTTAAAGAAAAAATGTCCTCAGGGTAAGTAAGGCCCTACCCATAAATAGGTCCAATTTGTGAAAATGCAAATTCATTTGAAAGAACTGATAACAAAGCTGACAAAGTTTTCACCTCAAAAATAACTCCATTTCCCTCAGGTCAGCCAGGAGGAAGCACTTCAACTGTGATCAAGGTGGCCTTGATCTTGTGTTGCCAGAAGAACTTGGAAGTATTTCCCACATCCACTAGTTTTGCAGAAATGAAGGATATAAGTGTCAGGCAGAGCAGGCTTACGCCAAAGTTGCAGAAAGTGGCTGATGTCAGGTGATGTGGAACCGGAGGCCTTGAGATACAACTGCATAAAAGGTTAAGCTTGTGTTGTCACAGAGAGCCCAGCAGGTTGGGGATTCTAGAAATTGAGGGGTGTCCACTCAAGAAAGCTGCCTGCCTAGAGGGGATCTTCAGAACCCAGAGAGTGCTGCAGGCCTCTCCAACACTGTGAATCCCACTCTTCTGTCAGGACCCCCATTGCTGGACATAGAGCAAGAAGATATAGTGATTTCCCTCTTAGGTTTTAGACTGGCTTTGTTCTGATCTGGTCTTGCTAAAGTCCTATCCCTCCCTTTTAAAGTGGGAATGTTTACTCTGGGTCATTGGAACCATATACTGTTTATCTTTTAAAATAATTTTATAGGTGATCATAATAAAGAGATTGCCTTGAGTCTCATGAGACTGGATTTTTTCCATAATGTGGGAACTGTTAAAAATGATGAGAATATTAAGAGATGGACTAAATGCATTTTGCACTATGCGGTGAAAGTGAGACTTGGGGACACAAATGAAATGTTGTGACTTCAAGTGATGTGTTTGGGTAGCACACTGATAAGGAGGGGAGTCATGATGGCTAAACTTCATCGTCAATGTAGAGATTTAGAATCACTTTGGAAATACATTTTTGGCGTGTTTTTAGCATATTTGCAGAAAAGTTTAACTGAGCAGGTAAGAAACCCTGAATGTGGATGGCAGTGTCCCATGGGCTTGTGTATTGGGCTGAATAAAAAGGATAAAATGAGCCAAGGGGCATTCATCTCTATCTGCTTCTTGACCTTGACACAATGTGACCAGTGCGTCACGTTATCACTTTATTCCTTTCCCACCATGGGTCAAAATAAGCCTTTTTTGCTTAAGTTGCTTTTATTAAGCAATTTGTCATAAATAATACAACATCCAAACAAAAGAAGCACTTAGATCTCCAAATAGACACAAATGGAGAACATAATAAACTATATTCAAATTGTTAAAAATACAAAGCCAAACAAAATGGCTCATGCCTTTAATCCCAGCACTTGGGAGGCATAGGTAGGAGGATCACTGTGAGCTGTTGGCCAGCCTGAACTACAGATTGAATCCCAGGTGCTTTGGCTAGAGTGAGACCCTACCTTAAAAAAAGACTAATAAACAATAACAACAGCTCTAAGGAATAAAAAAATCACTTACCCTCAAAGGCAAATATGTACGAATATCATCAGATTTCTCATCAGCAAGGTTAAAGGCCAGGAAAAAATAAAAATATATTTAGAGCCCTAAAAGTGAAAGAAAAACCTGTCAATTAAGATTGCTACTTCCTACAAAGCTATCTTTAAGAACTGATAGACAAAAAAAGACATTTCAACTTCAAGACATGCACAGACTTAGGCAGCTCTTGAGTACCAAGTGAACACTGCAGAAGACACTTAAAGAAACACACAGAGTTGGAAGAATGACAGCCTGAATTTCTAGAGCACATGAGAGGAAAAGGTGAACAAAGGTAAGCTAGGAAAGAATCCATCAGGTAAAACAATACACCAGGAAGAGCCTAACACTAATGGAGGTAAAAGAAAAGAACAAGCAATAATTCTACCAACCAGAATGACAACCAGAAAAGAAAAAGGGATCAATAACATCATTCCATATTAACTTCAAATGTAAATGACTTCAACTAATCAACAGAGAAAAAGATTAGCTGTTGAATTAACAAACCTGATCCACCAATCATATCCAAGGAAGAGATACCCACAGACTGAACCATAGGTGATGGAAGCCAATAATTCATCAAGTAAACCAAAAAACTATAAAAACTATACAAATACAGAATGAACAATACACACTTGAATGACTAGTAGGTTGCTAAAGACATCAGGGAGCGAAGTTTACATTTCCTACAATTTAAAAAATGGAACAACAACTTAGTACAACCTTTGTAATATAGGTAAATTGAAAATTTATAGCCATGTATCCTTACATTGAAAGACAAGTGAGATCCCAAACATAATACTACAATGATACACCTCAAGTTCTTAGAAAAAGCAAACCAAAAATAATCAGGATCAAGGTAGAACCTAATGAAATGGCTAGTAAAGAACACTACACAGAATCAGGCATAAGGTTGTTATTAAAAAGATACAAGAAAGACAAATCTTTATCAAACTTAGAGAGCCCTAAATTAATAAAACTAGAGATTAAAATGGAGATAACAAGAATTCCAATGAAATACAGATGGCATCAGGAAATACTTTGACAAGTTACATTCTACACCTGAAAAATGTAGAAGAAATAGATACAAATGAGGTTCCAAAATTAAATAAAGAATATATAAATGATTTATATAAATCCTTGACAAGCAACAAGATTGAAGGAATTATAAAAAGTCTCTCCATAAAGAAAAGTCCAGGACCAGATAAACTCACTGACAAATTTGAGCAATTCTTTAAGGAAGAGTTCATACCAATAGTCCTCAAACTATTCTAAAAAATACAAAGGAAAGGACACCAGCAAACTCATTCTGTGAAGACAGTATTACTTCAATAGCCCCATTTAGTATAAATTTGTAGATAGGAATTGTATTAGTCAGGGTTCTCTAGAGGAAACAGAGTTGATAGAATGGATTGTAGTAAAAGGGAATTTATTTGGGTAGCTTACTGTCTGCAAGCCCACAGGAGAAGGAACCAGTAGTTGTTCAGTCCCAATGTCTCAGCAGTCCCAATCCAGCCCAGAAGGCCTGATGCTTCTCTGGGGAGTGGCTGTTCTTCAGTCCATGACGTGAGGCTGAGGGATCTGATGTCCAGAAGGATAGGAGAGCAGGATGCAAGTGCAAGTCACAAATAAGCACCAGCAGCCAACAGGCAGGGAGCCAAGGAGAGAATTTCTTCCCCTTTATATAGCCTTAGGGTGGGGCCTTGTGGAGACTTGTTTACTCCCTGAGTCTCTGGAATTTCCTTCCTGTACTAACCTTAAAGGAAGGGATGTTAACTTATAGCTCTCCTGAGCTTCCTTATATCTTGCCCACTACTGACAGGCTGCCTTCCTGTAAACATCCTCAGAGACCTACCCAAGATAATTAAAAAGATCAAGTTGCCAACAAAACTTAACAATCACAGGAATGTTGTATATGGAATACCAAACTAGAGAAGACACAACAAAAAATGATGAATTATCAATAAAATTCTTGCAAACATTAAGAACACATAGAATGGGAGGAGCCTAACCTCAAGAATAATTGCTCAGGCTTGCATCTCCCTGTCCTAGTTATTGGTTCCTTCCCACACTGAGCTGTTGATCAAAGAGAGATAGAGATGCTCAAAATATAACAGACTTCTTTCAAAGTTCTTGAGTACCTGCCCCAGCCCCAAGGTAAGACCCTATTGCTGAAGAAACCACAGAGTGTGATCAAACAATTCAAGAGATCCTGCTAGATCCAGAATAGTAACAAAATCCCAGGTGGAAGCACGTATAGAACTGGAAGGTGTGACATGAGCTTCCAGGGGAAATTGGTCAGCGATATTTGGAGAAAGAAGAGACCACTAATATACAACATAGTCAGTTATCACAAGAATGCTGAACACACAGCTA
This sequence comes from Zapus hudsonius, assembly GCA_004024765.1. Classification (NCBI taxonomy): domain Eukaryota; kingdom Metazoa; phylum Chordata; class Mammalia; order Rodentia; family Dipodidae; genus Zapus; species Zapus hudsonius. The sequence continues at coordinate 3,968 of PVHP010023142.1, forward strand.
TATGGAAGAGAGCAGCAAGTGAAGAAATGCTCATCTGTACAATAGTGGCACTAAACAAAGGAGGGTAATCAACAGCTTACTGATTGGCTAAGATATCCACTTAGACAAGTAACCCTTAACTAGAAGTGGGATCCATAGCAAAATCCTATGGGGACCAAGATCTCTGGCTCGTAGGGGAAATCCCCAATACCAGAGAGCTGCAGAGAAGATACACCCATTAGGAGCTAGCCAAAATAGCAATGTTGTCTCCTATATTAATCTCACTCTCTGATAGAGATACTGTTTGTATTTTTCAGAAGGTAGTGAGAGAGCCAGGGACAACTCAATTCTAAGAACAAGACATGGGATGATGGCAGACATCCTGGCAGGAGACAAACTACACCTAGCCTTCACATCAGGCCCAAATGAATCCTATAAGAAAGGGATGAGATAAACAGGAGACCAATCACCACAGCAAGTCTGATGACCCATGAAAGGTCAATTGAGACAACACAGCCCAGGGGAAAGATCCAGAGACACTTAAGTTCTCAACCATAAAACAGACTTAAAACTCACCCACAATGACTCAGGGAACTGAGCAAAAGAGGGGGTGGAAAGAATGTAAGAGCCATGGTGGGGGAGAATATCCAGAGACATTGCTCCCCTCAGTAAAAATACATAAAGGGGGAAGAAGAAAACAGAAAGAAAGAAAAACTGGTGCAGTTCATAACCCCCTAAACTATGGAGAGATCCAGTATGCACACTGAGGAAGGACCCCAGAGGGTAGGGGACAGAGAGGAGGGAAACAGGGAAACTTTCTCAAGATTTGCTCATACAATGAATATATTTATTCATAATAAATATATTTTAAAAAAGAAAAAATTTAAAAGGAACACATTAAGAAGATGACAAACAATGTTGGTTGTATCCCAGGGATGTCAGTTTGATGCAACAAATACAAATATAAAATGTAAAATGGCACATAAATAGAGATAAAAGTTATATGATTATCTCAAAAGATTCATAAAAGTGCTTTGGTATACCTCAGCTTCTCTTCATAATAAAAGGTCTGAGAAATTCATGATGATAGGAACATATATTAATATTTAATGTCTATAAACATCAAACCTATAGCCAACATTTTACTAAATGGAGAGAAATTCAAAGCATTTTCCTCAAAATCAGGAATGAGGTAAGGTTGTTCACTTAATATCTTATTCAGTATAATGTTTGAAGTCTTAGCTAGAGGGATAACACAAGGGAAAGAAATAAAAGTGATAAATAAGTCAAAGTATTCTGATTTAAAGATGACATAGTCATCCTAACAACTCCACCATAAAACTCTTACATCTGATAAACTTTCAGCAAAGTATCAGGATACCTTATCAAGATACAGAAATAAGTTGTTTTTCTAATACCAATTGTGCACTTGCTGAGAAAGAAATCAGCAAAAAATGTTTCATTTACAAATGCTTCATGAAAAGTAGAACACTTAGAAATAAATCAAGGGGGGAAATAAAAGACTTTCATGGTGAAAACTTTTAGACAGTGAAGAAAATTTTTAGAGAGTCAAGACAAAAATTGAAGAAGACACCAGAAAGTGGAAAATACCTCTTAAACTTTTACATTAGCAGAATCAATACTGTAAACATGGCTGTATTATCAAATGGGAATGAGAGAATCAGCACATTCTCTATCAAAATACAAATCACATCCTTCATAGAAACAGAAAAAAATCCTAAAATTCATATGGAAGCATGAAAGGGCCCAAAGCAATCCTATGCAGAAAAACAATGCGGAAGGCATCATGATACCTGATCTTAAACTGTACAATAAAAGCATGTAGACCAGTAGAACAGAATAGAGGACCCAAAAGGAAACATAAGTAGCTGCAGCCATAAACAAATGTACCAAAGACATCCCTTTAACAAATCATTCTGAGAAAACTGATCATCCACGTACTGAAAATTGAAATGCCAGTTACCCTTCATGAAACTCAATTCAAAATAAATCAAATACTTTAATGTAAGGCCTGAATCCTTAAGACTACTCAAAGAAAAAGTATGTAACTCACTGCAAGTTATAGACATGGGCAAGGACTCCAATAGCACAGGAAAGAATCTAAAGAAAGGTTCTGCAGAGCAAATAAAACAATCACCAGAGAGAAGAAAAACCTAAACATTGGAAGAAACACATTTTTCCAATCATTCATCAAACATAGGATTAATATCCAGTATACATGAGGAGATACAAGAATTAAACACCAAAACCCAAATAATCCAATCAATATATGATCTAATGAACCAAACAGACAACTGTCAAAAGAAGAAAACAAACTACAGATAATTTCTTGAAATTTTCTTTACATCCATCAGGGAAGCAAAAAACTGATTTGGGATTCTATCTCCCCCCAATAAGAGTGGTTATCATCAAGAAACCAAACACGAAATGGTGGTAAGAATGTATGAATATATCAACCCTTAGTGCATATTGAATGTAAACTGATTTCATCTATTATAGAAGTCAGTGTGGCATTTCTTAAAAAACCTAAAAATAGAATGATAATATGACCCATTGACACCACTACTGTGTATATATCCAAATGAGTCAGTCAACATACCACAGAGATTCTTGAATATCCATCTGTATTGTTACACTTTTCACAATAGCTAAGAAATGGAACCATCAGTGTGACCATAAACAGATAAATTAATAAATAATATGAATACATACACAAAAGAGTTTTATTTATACACTTGCAGGAAATTGGATGGAGATTATGTTAAGCAAAATAACCCAGACTCTGAAAAGCAAATAGTACATATTCTCTTTCATAAGAAGAATATAGATTTAAATCCACACACATGGATACATTATACAGAATATAATATACATTAGGGCATGCAAATAGAAAGGGTGATCCCTTGAGTGATCTCGAGGAAGCTGGGAAGGGGAACAATAAAGTGTATTTGGATATATGTGATAAGGAAACAGACGTAAGGATAACTGAGGGATGTAGGAAACTAGCAAGAGATGGCAAAAGAGTGGGAAGCGCAGTGTGATGCAAAGAAGAGCAAAGCATAGATGCATGAAAATGTCACAAGGAAGACCATTTTTTCATATGCTTACTAACACGTGTGTGTGTGTGTGTGTGTGAGAGAGAGAGAGAGAGAGAGAGTATATCCTAAAAGCCCTACAGCTTTCTTAAATTGTCACCAGCTTGGGACCAAGTACTCAAAACACCTGAGCAGATATTGAAACAGTTCATTCAAATCACAACATTAAATACAGAGAAGGGCAGCCATCCACAAGCTGAAGAGAGAAACCTGAGGAAATCCACCTACCACATTTTGCTCTTTGGCTACTAGAACTATGAGAGAATCAATATCTCTGTGGAAACCACCAAGCCTCTGGGATTTTGCTATGGCAGCTGTAGCCCAAAAATTCCTCCTAGTTACCTTCTTACCATGAAAGACAGACAGGATTGCAGCCTACACTGTGTTTGTTAGTAGTTAAGAACTGGTTCAGAAGGAAAGGGGAGAGACCACGACGGTACAAGAACACAGATCCTTGTGCTGATGGAAATGACCTGTATGTTGATGATTGCAACATCCCGGCTGTGATAAATTGTAAGATATTATCACAAGGGGAACTTGTACAAAGGGAGCAAGTTTTCTCTCTTCTCTTACTAACAAGTGCATGTGAGTGTACAATTATTCTGGTGAAAATACTTAATAAAACAGAAGACAGGTGGTCTAGTAATATTCAAATAGAGGGAATTTAGTAATGAGAATGGAAATATACAAAAAAATTAAAGGGTAAGTTTGCATAATGTTGAGAGTTCCCATTTTGTTGTGGATTTCTAGGGTATTCTCAAACTATCTGAAGAGCTGAAATCAGAAAACGGCCACCATTCTTACTTCCACCAATGGCAAAGCTGCCTCTCTCACTGGACACTGGATCAGATTCAAGTGTCCATAATGATCTACAAATCTCTAGGTTGCTACATCCATGGTAGCCAAACAGAAAGAGAATTCCTCTCTCTTAAATTTCATTGTAGGATAAATGCTTCTTAAAACATTTTAAATCCAGCAGGCCCGATTAAGAAAATCTTCAAATGAGATTTTTAGATTTCCAACCTGTTTACCTAGAACACAGTTGGGATAATAATTTTCCAAAACAATCCACATCTTTCTAATATTTATATTGTAGGTTGGGGTAAGAATTAAACTAAGGAACATTTGTGAAAGTATGCTTAATTACTAATAATGAAAAGCTAGTTTCACTTCTAATCATCATGCCTATATATCCTTAAGGAATTGAAATTTTCCCTTTACTTCTCTGTGTCGATTAATGGGAAAAGTGATAAACATCAGATGAAAAGCCTTTCATCAAATCCATATAATACTTCAGCCCCTGGACACTCACCTTCATAAATATGATGAGCATATAGTGGTCAGATCCATATTTTTGACTTTAAGTCTTCAATATGTATCTTTTGATCTAATCATAAGCTTTGGGATTTTATCTTACATGTCAGAAAGCTTTAATTAGATATCTTACCTGAATTTTATAATAAATTTGTTCCAAAGTACAGAAATTTACTTATAGGGCAGGAGTGGGGATATGTTTGTCAAAGGATATGGATTTCACATAGAAGGAATAGGTTCAAGAGACTGAAGATATAGCATTATGACTATCATAATACATTTCAGACTTGAAAACTGTCAAATAGAGTTTAGATATTCTCACAACAAAATGTAGATATGTGAAGTAATGAATGCTAATTAGTCCAAAATCTCAGGATATCTTGAATTTGTATTATATGTCAGATTTCATCAAAAAAGAGTCAATAATTTGCAAAAATATGGACAGTCCATGAAGTTAAAGCTGACAACAATGAGATTTGTTTAACGTGGGTATTGAAGCATGCTTTATGCCTCTTTAGATTCTGAAACAATGGAAGTGAACTTGTTTCTAAAATGTCTTCACATTTTCTGCTAATATTTCTGTCTTGGTCTCTTTCAAGTTGGAGGAAGGGCTTTGGCATGCCCTGGGGGAGATGGTTAAAGCACAACTTTGTCACTTTCACAAAATATCTGACCGCTGACTTCCTCCTGACTCAGGTGAAACTCAGCTCATGTCGTTTGTTTTGCTCAACTAGAGTCTTGATAACATAACCGAGAAGTCTGGGAAAGCCAGAACATTGTAGTGACTCAAAGGCAGGTATGAGAAATGAACAATCAGTTATTTATTTCTTCTCCTGGGACACTATTCAGGATATAATGGGTGAACACTTGCTTCCTGGCAGATGTGACCCTTGTGACCTGGAAAATGACTGCGTTACATTTTTGAAAAGGTGGCCAGGTGAGTCATGTATCAAATTGTATTTTCTTCTGTCCCCTGATTCACCCTTTCGCTTCCCCTCTTTTCTCTCAAGTTTAAAGCTCCAGCAGTGTGGAGACATAAAGTCTGTGCTCACAATGATCCTCATTATTTCCAGGTCTAGCTTTTAGGCAGTCTGAGTGAGCACAGTTTGTAATAATTCTATTTCATAAGTACATATTATTCAAGTATAATTTCAATATTGGATTATTCTTCTGCCTATTGGTGACATTAACTCCTGAAATGCATTAGCACCACAATTACTACAACTTTGATCTGTGTTTGTTTTGTTGATGTTTGTTTGTATTGTTGAGACAGAGTCTCAATAAATTAACCAGATTAGCCTAGAGCTCACTCAGCAGTCAGGACTGGCCTATACCTCTAACTCTGCTGCTTTGCCTCACAAGTGCTGGGGTTACAATTGATCACCATCACACCCAGTGACCAGTGATTCATTTTTAATCCTGTGTCCTGTGAAGATATGTGACACATTAAATAGAACACTAGAGTGAATCATTTAATCACTATGGAGACAGGGGCAATGATGAAGATTGTGGATTTTGATCCCTCTTTTAATAACATTAAAGATCTTGGGAAATAAAATGGAGAGACCAATGCATGCAATTTAAGGGTTGCCATGACAGCCAGAGATCCTCTATGATTAACGGTGCTATAGCCATAAAACAGAGCATGTTTAACGTCCATCCCACAATAGGATTATGAGGATGCCAGAAGCTCAACTGATATAAAGTCAAAAGCATTCAAAGACATTTGATGTCAATGCCAGCGTCATGATAGGAATTTTATTAAAATGGGGATATCAGAGTGAATGAGTACAAGATTATTGAATCTCCAGGCTCCTCTTATTCCACCAGACAAGTAGAGACAGACCATGAAAAGATTCACCTAAAGTCAAGTAGTCCTGAAACCCACAGAATCGCGTGGGCTCTAAAGCAATTTACTACATGTTAAAAGAAAAGGAAGCCTGGAAAATATGAACCAACAGGCACTGAATGAATGGGGATTAAAGATTTGAACACAGGAGACACAAAAGATGAAAGATAATGAAAATATTTTTTCACATGAAGATATCTACCTATGACATGAATTAAAAATGTTGCCTTAATGATTTTCTTGAGATGCCCCTTGAAGCCTGGGTCTAACAGCAACCTGGAGAAAATGATGTGAACGTGCTGAAAACGCTTCTCATAATATTAAAGGGACTCAAAAGGTTATGGACTTGAGGAAGAGTGAATAAACTTACTCTGTTATACCATAAAACAATCAGTTTTCTGGGTTTACAAAGGACATCTAAAAGGCATGTTTCTTTGTGCATGTGTGTTTTTTTTAATTAGCACATGTTAATTGTACAAAATAATGCCTTTTAGTGTGATATTTTCATACTTTCATATATGGACTTTGATCATAGTCAACCTCATTAGTAACTCTTCCCTCTTCCCATTCATCTATTTTCATGCAGAAGGCATTTCACTGGCTCAAGGTGGCAAGGAATGAATGCAGTGCTAGAGGCAGCTGAACTTTGGGAAATTCAGAGATGACTGACCTCTATGATCTGGAGGCAGCAGGAAATGTCGCCATAGAATTGGGGCACCCATTAATGGATATAGAGGGACTTCAGCCTGGCTTAGCCCAAGAATCAGAACTTGTCAGGAAGAAGCAAGGGGGGCACAATTACTGTAAAGAAAATTGTGATTTTTTTTCCTATAGGAGACTATGGCAATGGATAATAAATCATGATGTCCTTAGGAGTTTGACAGAAGGGCATCTGGCCAGGATATTCCTCCTTTCGCATAATAAAATAGTCAAGGTCTGTCAAACAGATAGTTGACAGTCCTGCAGTGGAAAATTGCCTGATCTCACTATCTTGACTGTTTAAGTCAGCTTGGAAATGAGAGTCCACTGATTGAAGAGACACCAGGAGTCCTTGAGGAAGGACCTTCTGGTGTCACCACCTGATATGTCAAGGTAAATACAAAGTAAAAATGGATTACTAAAAGTTTAAAGAATTGTTAGCAGCTCAATCCAGTAGGAATAGAATTAAAATAAGATGAATGAAATCCAATGAAATAACTGAAAATTTCTCCCATGATAGTCTTGTTTGAATTGAGTTTATGGAGGGAATATAACAATGGACTTTTGCAATTATTGACAGGTCAGTATATCCATAGAGAAACATTGTGTTATTCCCCTATTCCCTAAAAACATGTTGGGGCATGTATACTATTGTTTGATATTTCATGTTGATTACTTCAGTTTGGTAGGAATGAGCAAGTAGGTGACCCCCAAAACATCTCCCTTTATTACCTAGGCACCGAGAGTAGAGAAGCAGCAATACTGGAAACTGTAAGAAGTTACAGAAATTTGCATCCTCATTAAAGTCTTGAAGGACACAAAATAGATGCTTTCTACAAATTTCATAATTAAAGTGTATAGTTGCAGAATTCAGGGATCCATTCTAGGATCACTTTAACAGTGTAGATCAACAATTGAATTTAGTACTGTTTTGGCTTTTGTTTTCTTCCCCATTCCTAATGACCAAGTTCATTGGCATGATATGGGCAATAATATTTCTTTCTAACCAATATAATCACCTAATTTTATATTTACTTAATTCTTCTAAAAGTTATATAAAGGCAGAAGTCCAGATTTCCAACTTGGGAAATATTTTTGCTACATGTTTGAATATCATAATAAATATTTCCTATCTATTTTCAAATAATGGGATTTTGCAAGCAAGTGTCTTTAACCATAGATCATTTTCTAAAACTTTGTATCTCTTTTTTGTGTGTATGTACCATCTGGCTTTAAGTGCATGATGGGGAATTGTACCCAAGCCAGCAAGCTTTGCAAGCAACTGCCTTTAACCACTGAGCAATCTTCTCTGGCAGGATTTAGATTTTGATGTTGAATTATCATCATCTTTATTCTCTAAATTATATTAAAGTATAGAAGCTAACCAGCATTTTTAGTAATATTCATACAAATATGTAGCAGGAATAACTTAAAAATCATTATATGAAAAAAATTGAATAAAGTTAGAAATGTCCACCAACATATCCCATAATAATTTAGAAGACTTTGTATGTTTCTTGCTCATTTTTTGTTTGTAGGAATCTATGCAGTTCCCTGACTGAAATCAGAATTATGAGCTGTAAACACTATACTTCCGTAAACTCCTCTGAAAGCCTGGGGACTACATCTCCAAGAATTTCCTGCCTTTGATGATTTTGGATTAGAGTTTGTCAATCTGAGAAATTCATGACTAATTTTAGAGCTGGAGGACAGTGACACAAAGGCCTTGTTTCTGTCCTTTCTCTGCTGTGGCTGGGGAGAGGAGACACAGTGCCCTCTTGAGCATACTCATTAACTGTGGCTTCAGGTTGAGGCCAGTGTTCACTGTCTGTATCTGTAATCCTCTGGTGCAGGGTTCAGATCTTTGCTGTCCCTGCTTTTTCCAATTAGCTAAAGTATAACCCTGCAGTCCCATGGTTTTATTACTAAGTCAATGAAAAATTGACAATACGATGAAGAAAAAAATTAATTACAATATATAAGAATGCTAAACTTGAGCCGGGTGTGGTGGCGCATGCCTTTAATCCCAGCACTTGGGAGGCAGAGGTAGGAGGATTGCTGTGAGTTCAAGGCCACCCTGAGACTACATATTGAATTCCAGCTCAGCCTGGACTAGAGCAAGACCCTACCTCAAAAATAAAAAAAAAAGAATACTAACCTTGAAGAGTAGAAATATTAGTAAAATAAGACAATAGACACAAAGGATCTGCACAAGTTTAATATTAAAAATTAAATTCCAAGGTAATGACTGAATTGCACTTAAGTAATAATGAATAAAGAGCATTATGCACAAATACCACTTACTTGATATATATAGAAATATTTGTAATGCTAACATAAAAAAAATTCCAAATAATGGAGAAGGTAAGATATTTATGAAAATAAAGTTTGGAAGATATTCTGAGTCCATAATGAAGCGGTTCCCACAAAAGGAAGACTAACCCCAACAAATAAGGTAGCTCGAGGATTTCAAATATATTCTTCTTGAATCACTATTTATATATTGCATGAAAAAAATGCATCACTATTTTCCCTAATCTTTAATACTTTTTTCCTTCATAATATCTTAATTTCAAGACCCTCATTTACCTTTCCAGATCACTTTCTTAAAAGTAAAAGGTTTAAGGCAGGTATTGCAGAGGGCACCAAGAAAACAGCAATCAAGGAGCTGCAAATGAATAGGCTCAGAAACTAAACTGATTATATCATGGTTAATTATATTTGTTGACCTAAAAGAAGTTTATGCCCCAAAAATATGAGAAACAAACTGTATGCTCAGACTCTTTTTTTTGTAATTTTTAAAAATTATTTATTTATTTCAGAGAGACAGAGACAGAGAGACAAAGAGAAATAGGTGTGCCAGGGCCTCCAGCTGTTACAAATGAACTTGAGACACATGTGCCACCTTGTGCATCTGGCTTTACTTGGTTACTGTGGAATCATATTTGGGTCCTTCTGCCTTGCAAGCAAACGCTTTAGCCACTAAGCCATCTCTCCAGCCTTGTATGTATAGATTTCTAAACTCTCAGAATATATAATGTATCAAGAGTTCCATATAGCATGCATACAATGATACTATCATGCTTGATATAACTAAGTATGAAGTAAAGTGGCATTATTATATCTAATAAGTAGTGGCATTATGGCCACTAATATGTACTCTATATTTTTTTTCTCAAATTGTTCATGCTTTCAGTGGCCAAATTTGAAGCCTCATTGACTTTTCCACAAGTTCAACTAAGATGGCATTTAAAGTACTTGAAATTTTATTAATAACAATGTGATTGATGCAAAGTAACTTCATGTAATTCCTTGAGAACAGCGGCATTCACGTGGATTGCTGGCTGTCAACTGAGAACGAATGCAGGTCATGTAAAGTGCCAAGATCATTGCCTCTAACATCCATTACAAGTCAAGTTCTACTCTTCAAAGCAAATCCAACACACATGAATAGTAGCTTTGAGTAAGCCATACCAGAGCAGTGCACCTCTTCAAGGCAAATCTACCTGGCCCTGTTGTTCTAGATTATCTCATTCATTACTCTATCCCATTAGCAAGAAGGGAATATCGATTGAAATCACGTTTTGTCCAAAGATGGTATTTTAAACCATAGTTGTCAAGGGTCTTTGCAAATTATCTTTAGAAATTGGCAGCCATGTTAATTTTCACTCAAATGTGAAACTGTATTGAATAATCAACTTTCTATTGATGACAAGAACATTGAGTTTGTATGCATGCAAATGAGTAAGAAAATAGACCTCTCATGGAAAAACCAGAAAAACAGTCAGCTTCAGTTTGGCTGACTAAATGTATCTCCATCTTCCCTGCATGGTTTTTATTTCTGAAAATGGAAATTTTAACTTATTGGGGACCACATATCAATAGAAATGTTAAGCTCTAACCAAGAATATTAAGGGTACTGATTTTTTGTTTATTTTCTTCATCTCTGCTCAGATAAGATTTACAAAAATTGATAATACCAGTATCAAAATAAGTAATAGAAATATGATGTTTATTGGATAAAAAATCGCCAGGTAAAATTATGGTCTAATAACTATATTTTGGCTAGACAGAGTGTGGCCAATGAGATAGCAAAAGGAACATCTTGAACAGTTAAGTATGAAACTATATTGAAAAATCTATCAATAAAAATCAATGTCAGCTCTGTAATAAGCCAAGGGATCAATAATAACTAGCTAATGTTCTTTGGCATTAATTTTTAAAATTGAAATGACAGTATGTGCTAGGAAATCCCTTTGTTACTACTAATGAGTCATTACAGGAATTACACAGAAATCGTTGTAGCTATCGCTCACATAAGTGCAGCATACACAAATGTTTGCATGAATGCCATAAGCTTCAAAACCTCCACTAAGACTTGGACTCCTCCCAAGAAATATAGGTACGGGGTCTCATTTACAACATGAAGAAAATTGAATCCATCCAAACAAAAAAATTCTAACATTTGACCTTTGCGTGTGCCAGGAGGACAAACGTTAAGCAGCAGTTGTCTATAATTGGCCCAATCTTCATGGAAAGTAATGCATAAACTCAGGAACATAGACAATCAGAAGTTAGGAATTTTGGTAGATGGCACATCATTTAGTGAAGAGATCTGCTCAAATACTGTACCAGAAATAAGGCTTATGCTAAATTCCCACTTGCAATTCTATAAAATCAAATCAACTTCATAGTTCCTTTAAATTTGGTTGTTGTTTCTTCAGCTTCAAATCTCATAGATTTTAAATTAAAAAACATATCCTCACAATATCAATATAAAACTAATTTTTTCAGCTTTTTTAAAGTGAAAAGGCTTTTTTTCTATTTCCTTTTTTGATGTCTTTATTATTGATACTTAGATACATTGTATGAGCAACTCTTATGATGGTACCCCCATTTCTCTTCTCCCTGTCCCCCACCCAATGGGGGCCCTTCTCTGTGGCCACACTGGATCAGTTCATGGAGTAGGAGGTTTGATTAACTCAAGTGGTAGCCTGGTTCCCCCCTTATGTGTGTTGCTGAGGGGGGCAATGCCTCTGGATATTCTCCCCCACCATGGCTCTTACATTCTTTCCTCTCTCCCTTCTGCTCAGTTCCCTGAGTATAGTGTGAAGCAAGTGTGCTAAATTGCCTGCATGGAGCCCGATGAAGCCATGAGGATTAACTGTGGGTTGCAATGGAGACCCAAAGAATTCCAGGACTATGGATGTGTGCCAGCATCAGATGAAGTTTTCCCTGACTGTGAGTAGCCAAGCTGGAGGGGTGGAATTGAATCTCCAAGAGACTTGTTATTAGTTAGAATCATTGAACTTGGAGTTAGAGATTGATAGTGCTCTGCTTCTCTTAAATCTTGTATTGGTTCAGTCTGTTTTTGCTGTGACTCATGATTTGCAGTGTGAATTTTCTGTGCCATTACGGGTTTATTTTTTGTATTATGGCTCAATTGAAAGCTGTGGGGACTTAAGAGTTGAGCTAAACACATGGTATTTACATCATGTATGATTAATAGTTGGTAGGGGCCAGGGGCGGACTGTCATGGTTTGATCCAGGTGTCCCCCAGAAACAGATGAATGTGTTCTCAGTGATTGATCCTAAGCTGATGTCAGTTGGGATTTTACAAACTTTATGGAGTTGTATTGTTGGAGGTGGGCTTTTGGGGATTATAAACCAGCTTCCCCTTGCCAGTGTTTGGCACACCTTCCTGCCACTATTTCCAGTGCTGTGCCAGAGTGATGTCCAACCCTCTGCTCATGGCATCCTTTTCCCTGCCAGGATGGAGTCTCCCCTTGAGTCCATAAGCCAAATAAACCCATGCCTCCACAAGCCGCTTTTGTTTGGGTTCTTTTTGTGCAGCAACTAGAAAGCTGACTGCGACAGGGACCTACATGATAGGCCAGGGGTAGTTCATTTCTTGTCAAGATGTCTGCCATCATCCTGTGGCTTCTTGCTGGAATTGGGTTACCCACTTGAATAATACAAACAATCTCCATCAGAGAGTTTGATTAGTATAGGTTACATGAAACACACATTGCTTCTTTGGTAAGATTCTATTGGGTTTAGCCTCTCCGTAGTTCTCTGGTGTTGCGAATTTCCTCTTGGATACCAAGATTTTTGTCCCTAAATGATTTTGGCCTGGATCTTAATAACAGTTAAGGTTTTTGTTGTTGTTGTTGTTGTTGTTATTATTATTTAGTGGGTCTTTCGCCAATTTGAAAGCCATTGATTACCCATCTAGGTTTTTGTGTCCATTACATTTTTTAAAAATATTATTATTTATTTTAATGAAGAGAGATAGGAATGAGAGAGAGACAGAAGGAGAGAGAGAGAGAGAGAGAGAGAGAGAGAAAGAGAGAGAGAGAGAGCGCACCAAGTCCTCCAGCTGCAGCAAAAGAACTCCAGATGCATGTGCTACTCTGTGTCTGGGTTTATGGAAATATTGGAGAATCAAACCTGGTTCATTAGGTTTCTCTGAGCCATCATCTCTCCAGCCTCATTTGAGGTTTTTTGAATATATCAATAGAAATCATTATGTCAAAGAATATTCTGACAGCTATTGGTATTTATTGAAATGTGCAAAATGTGAAACCCAAATGATTTGCTCTTCCTGTATGATGTTGAAGATGATAATGATATACATATGTGTATATATAATGAATTGTATGTTTTTATATATTTTAATCATGATAATGTTTTCACTTTTGTTCAAAATCAAGATGAATGTGTCCTTCAAGAACTTGTGATCTCATTGAGAAGAAATTCTGGGTCTTTTCTCTTCTACATTCACCCTTAATTATATTGCCAATCAAGACAATATTAAATTGTTTTCAATTTAGGTGTTATTTATATTTCCATAGTTATTGCTGAAAGTATTTTTTAAATATTAGATAATTGTTTTATGTATTCTTGTATGCACTGAATATTCATGCTTTGCCTCCTTTCTCTCAAACTGTTTTTTTTTTTCTTATTGCTTCCAATTATATTCTTTTAAATTGAAAAGCAATTTTTTGGAATAATTTGTGAATTGTATTTTTACTTTGCCTTGTATATTTCATCCTAAATAAGGTTTCATTTTCATGTAATCATTATTTACAGTGTGCTTAAGCTTAGAAGGTGCACAGGCACGATTGGCACACTGTGCTATGCCTCTTTCTCCACTCCATGATATCATGTAATGATCTGGAAAACTTTCAACACTGTTGGTTTCTTGTTTCTAATTTTTGAATTTGCCCTTTGACTGTTCAAGAGATAAACAGGAAACTGAAATGTCTCTGTCTCTCACTCTCTCTCTCTGTTTCTCTCTCTCTCCACACACACATATGTGTGTGTGTATATATATATATACATATTTAAGTCTTATAAACACATGTTTACATTTCCCTCAAAAGGATAAATAAATTTTAATTGACATTTGGGTCAGTTTGAATTTTACAATAAGACTACATATCTAAACTTGCTTTCCTTGTGATTTTTTAATGCTGATATCAGAAAATTTTCTTACTATGTCTTATTAAATTTTATGACAAAGCTCTTTAAGATGCTTTGGTTTTCTTATTAAGATGCTATAAAACTAAAGCTGTTCTTGAACTTAACATTTTTATGACTATGGGTAAGCCAATAAAATGTTCAATGGCCCCAATGTAAAACAATGATAGTTTCATGTCTCTTTATAGTCAGCTCTACATCTCATTCTACTTGGCAGAGAGGCATGCCGTGTAATTCCTTGGCTATTTGGTTGTTGCTGTTCTTGATGTTGAAGCACTGTGGTAATGTTTCAACATCAAGCACTATTATCAAATGAAATTCAGGGAATAATCAAACAAGCAGAGTAATTAAAGATGGCTCATAAGGAAACTTTGCAAAACACTGATTTTTAAAAAATAATATTCCTTTGTTTTACATTCTGATTGGCAGAGATGAGTATTGAAAAATAGAATCTGGTCAACTTTAATTGATTTCAACTCTGTCTATTTTTACTTTTGAAACAGCCTGTGCCTCTCAAGTGTCTTTAGCATTCCCAACTGTAGCAACTGTTGCTACATGAAGTCATTCTTCTTCTTTATAATGGCTTGTCTTTTTCTGTTTGTTGAATCTAATACAGAGTTGTTTATGTCAACTACGATGTAATATAGGTTCAGCAATTATTTTCTGTTAAGAGGTTAGACAGTAAATATTTTCGCTTTTTAGACCAAATACTCTCTGTTGCATTGTTGCCTCTTGTTGACATAGCTGTGCTCCTCTAAAGCTTCTGTGACCCATGTGCGACAACTTGTTGAATACTCATTTCAAATGCTCTTCCCAAAGTAGTCTGTTAGAACTGTAACACAAATTCAGGCAAACGCTATAATTGAAATTTTAAATGTGAGTTTTTATGGTGATAATTACAGATCTATTGGCAGAACTTTAATGTATTTTAAAGTTTTACCATAAAATGTATTATTAAACAGATACTATGATATGCAGAGGACCTCATGAGAACACTGTTATGTTTAGTATGGCCCCTAAATGAAGTTTATTTATGACAAGTAAACATTTATTACAATTAAAGCAATTCACAAAATAGAGCAACATTAGTTTCCATTATTTTTCTAATATTTTTCAGATAATGGCCAGCAGTTTAAAAGTGTTTGAAGATAACAGAAACTGTGTTGTGCTAAGATAGAAAAACTAGGCAAATGATGGTGGCTCTCATTTTTAAAAACACCATCATTTTGCCAAATGATTTTTTTTAAATTTTCAAGGTAAGGTCTCTCTCTAGCCTAGGCTGACCTGGAATTTACTTTGTGGTCTCAGGGTGGCCTCAAACTCATGGCAATTTTCCTTCCTCTGCCTCCTGAATGCTGGAACTAAAGGCGTGTGCCACCATGACCAGCTCCAAATGACTTTTACTATGCACACTATAGAACACTAGTCCTAGTTATTGAAGTGGCCTACCCTAAAATATCTATGAGAGCCCATATATAAGCCATTAATATAATTGAAAAGAGGAAATCAAAACAAGCTTCCTATTAACTAACTAGCATTGCAAAATACAATACTTTCCATAATGGAGGAATATTTTTGATAGTTACATTTGTATTAGTTTATCCATAGAATGCAAAATTTCATTTATTTTTGCATTTAATTTTTAATAGATTTTTTTGCTATTGGATATTTTCAGAAAAACCAGGTGTTCTCAAGTAAGACCAGAGCCACTTTGTATCATGCATATGAAGACTACTGTTGAAAAATATGTCTGTGGATTCAGTTGATTTTTGAAAAAAAAAATCAGCCATGCAGAGTTTATTACGCTCATGTCACTTATGGGTTTTTAAGTCTCTTTGTGTCTGTAGCTGTGCAACTGAGATATACTTGGCGATTGTAACAGCAGTCTTCTTCTCAATAAATGCAAAGAATTTATAAGTTTCTTAAAACTACATAGAAGAATAGAAAGTATTATTAAAATCCTTTAGAACATTTTTGAAAAGCATTCAATGATTTCAGTGGTCACTGAGCAGAAAAATTCCATTTCCTATGCTTCTAGGATTCTAAAAGCTTTTATAATACCAGGTAGGTCAGGATCTCAGGTAATTTTTCAAGTCATTTCACAGTAATTCTGAAGATATACATTTATTCTTGAAATTAATAGCAAGTCATAAATCTTGAATTTAATTTTGGCTTAATAATTCTTGCCTTCATTTTACTCAACAAGTGCATCTTGATCCTACAACAGGTTAAGGTTTGAAAAACCAGGGATGAACAAATTTGATGTACAATGATAAAATTAGCATTGTAGCTGTCAGAAGTAAATAAGTATGGAAACTTACCTGATAAGTCCAGAGTGTGAAATGCAATGTAAAGGAAATGTCAATGAGATTTTGAAAGAGTGCAATTATTAGACCAGTTATAAAATACTAGCTAACCAATAATGAGTGCAGAGATGCCAGCACACAAATACAAGTGTCCCACTGCTGATTGTACAAGAGGGATTTTCTAAGGATCAATATTTAATAGGAACAGTAATATGTAGAAAAATGAAAAAGAGCACTTAAAGATTTTAAGTCAAATATTTAAATTTAGGTTCCAAGGTTTCTCTGTTCTCAAATCCTGTGGACCCTATCATAATAATTTATTATCTATATTATCTATATTCCTACCTCAAAACACTTAAGGTTTCTTAGCTTCATGCTTCTCTGAATAGGTGAACGAGATTCAGGAGATATGGTTCTCAGTATCTTCCCCCCCCCTTGAACACCTGACCTTGTTAAGAATGACAACTCATAAGACCCTTTGTCAATGTGACATCAAGAGACAGAGCTAAAGCTATCAAGGGACTCTCTGGGGATGTCAGGTGTGCCTGCAACCAAGTGACACTTCTGAAACAAACTCAAGACAGAAGATATCACATTGTTTCTGATTTGATACACTCTGAGTTAGTCCATGTGCATAAAAATAGTGATCATGCCTGAATGCTGTTCATTTTCCCCTTTATGTTTGTTACACTTTCATACACAATTCGCTGCCCTATTTTAACAGATGATCAAATGAATCACTGTGAACAGGCCATAGTTCTTCAAGAAGATGTAAACTGGTGACTTAGGTTACTAATAAGTTTATGTTCTTCCTGTAAATAAGAAGTTATCAAGTTGTGATCAATTTCATGGAGCCATCAATCCATTTTCTATCAAGCCTGATGTCCAGACTGCCTATATAAATTACTTATATTCTCAAACTTTTCAATTATTTCAAAGTTTCTACATGTTATAATGGCATTGAATAAAACAAAACCAGAATTTGATATAAATAGGGAAATACCTGAAATACCACTGAAGGCCACATAGGTTGCTCTACAATATATTTTTTTCTTTTTTGTTGATGTTAATTTATTTTATTTATTATTTTAAACTTATTTATTTGAAAACAGAGAGAGATGAGGGAGAAAGAGAGAGAGAGAGAGAGAGAGAGAGAGAGAGAGAGAGAGAGAATGAATGGGCTCACCAGGGCCTCCAGCAACTGTAAATGAACTTTCAGATGCATTGTGCGACTTTGTGCATTTGGCTTTATGTGGGTAACAGGAATAAAACCTTGGTAGTTAGGCTTTGCTGGCAAGGGACTTAACCACTGAGATATCTCTCCAGTCCCTACAATGTATCTTTCAAAGTTACCAAACCTCATAAAATCCAGTTGACAACAGGTTGAATATTGGTCAAGATTTTCTAAGATCATCAGTAAGAGATGGATGATAGATGGCAAATAGGTAGATAGATGATGGATGGATAGATAGAGAGATGATAGACAGATAGGTGATAGATAGACAGATAGATGATATAGATTAGACAGATAGATGATAGATGATAAATAGATAGATAGATAGATAGATAGATAGATAGATAGATAGATAGATGATTGATGATAGATACATAGATGGATGGATAGATAGATAGATGATACATAGACAGGCAGGGAGATGATAGATAATAGAGAAGATAGACAGACAGGCATACAGATGAATGATAGCAAAAACGAAAGTCTTGGTCTTCTGCTTCATCTTCCTTGAAGCGTATCCAGTGGGGCAATCAGGCCATACCACTGCGCCAGTCTCTGTGTTTCAAGGATTGGAACAATCTACATTCTTGCTAGCATTTAGAGTCTTTTCATAGATGTTTTATGTATGTTGTGCAGAGTTTCCCATTATACATAATGAAAATAAAAGGGAAATTCCATGTGTTGTAGACAGCTCATGCTGCTGGGATGAACCTCCAAACCAGGCACAGTTATGGGAGGAAAGGATTTATTTGAAGTTTACAGATCGAGGGATGGTCCATAATGGCAAAAGAGGCTGGCCCCTTTCACAGGTTCAGGCATAGAGAGAACCAGATCACCAGCACCACACACACAAGCAAGCAGTAGGGAACACCACAGAGCTCAGATTGCTCTTCACATACCTTGAGTTGGAATTTTAGATTCTCCCCAAGTAACACCTGAGTATGGAATTTAGGATCCTCCTTCAACTTACATTCAAAGCACCATATCATCTAATACATTTTCCTTTAAGTAGATGTCAGCTATAGCTATGCACAATAATGCAAAACCTATTTGGGGCAAGTAGATGCATAAAATGCAGTTTTGTTTTCTTTTTACTTTTCTCTTATAAATTACTTTTATTTAACCTAAAACATTTAAAAAGATCTCAAAAAACATCAAGATGTTTTTAATTTCAGTACACCTTTACCAATGTGATGTTAAGATTCAGTGATTTCAAAGGTTTTTATTTTTTACTTATCTTCTTACTAATTGAATACCTTTTTTGAATAAAATATAATATTTAGCTTTTGAAATGAGGCCATACATATATATATATATATATATATATATATATATATATTGCTTTTGAAGGTAATGAAAAATACTGAAAGTGAATAATGATATTATTTGAAATAAGTTATGTATGTATATGGTGAAGCTACTATTTACTAGTTTCCCCTACTTTGCTTCAAGTTAACTCTCTTCAAAATGACTTATTGGTCATTAATGGAGAGGGCTAACTCACTAAGGGAAATTATCCAGGATTCCTTTCCCCATGTGCACAATTTAGAATGTTTTATCCACTGTCAGAATGCCTCCTTTATCAGTTCTGAGGCACATTTTCCCCTCACATGTAATGAACTCTTGAAATAAATGTATATTACAATTGTGATTGTGTGTTGGTTACCAGTTCCTGAAAAGAGTAGTAACAGATCAAAATTGGGAGACCAGGTGTCAGTGGCTCACCAGAGAATAACAGACACTATTGAAGCCTCTTACATTCTCCTAGGAGCCAAGAGGCTGTGAGATGAAGTGAGGCTCACGAAGCAGAGGAGTTATGCTTCATTCTCAGTGCAGTTACAAAGCCACTCAAGGAGCCATCATCAATGACTTTTTTGAACCTCCATAGATTATTATCAGAAATTCAATGGTCTCCATAGAAGAAGCCTTGTTATTCACAGCTGTACCTAGGAAAGATGAATTGTCATGACTTTAAATATAAAGTCCATTCCAAAGGTCAAATTTTAACTATAATTTTTAAAGGAGAACCTTAACCAATTTACTTCACTTACACTGTGATTGAATAGAAGTAGCAGGAGAGCACTTAATAAAAAATCTTTCAAGAGGTATATTGTGAAACATTTGTTAATAGGAAACATAAGTCCTTGTCCAACTGTAGTGTTTTATTTCATAATGGGCATTACCCTTGCTGTGTGTGTATATAGGACATGATATATATCAAATCATATGTGTGTGTTATATCTCCTACCCTGTGTCACTATTCTGAGTCTTGAATAATCACTTTGGGAGGCTTCCCATAATATAACAGAAATCTTTGTTTATAGTCTAGAATTGTTTTCCTAGTAAGTAATATGAAACAAGTATATACTACTCAGCTTTCAATTACTATAAAAACACTTAATCTCTTATAAAAAGTAAAAGTTTATTTAGCTCTCAGTTTTTGAGGTTTCTGTCCATGATCAGGCAAAAACATTTTTTTGTTTTTTTTTTTTTGGCCTCTCATGGGGATTGTGGAGAATGTGTTGAAACTTAAAAATCACTCACTTCATGACCGAAGAGCAAAAGAAAAAGTATGAGGGAGTTGAATCCACGTTTCCATTCAAGGTCATAGTTTCCGTGATCCCAGGACTTCCCAACAGCCCTCACCTGTTAAATGTTCATTTCACTTGCTTTTGAAAACTTGGGCCTCAAGGGACTTTCTTGCTGGCATAATTATCCCAGCATATAATTTCTCTCAACAGGTTTGCTACACCTTTTCACCCATATTAGAAAGTTGCTTAATATATTTCTGCCAATTTTGAAGATTATCATGTTAAGTCTTCAATATACAGCAGTTTTTTTTATATTTCCATTGTTGAAATCATAATAATGCCTGGCAATGGTGGTGAAGACAGGCAATGCCAACCCTAGTGTTGTAAAACATACATAGTTCTGCAGGCCAGCTTCATATATAATGGCAGTGAGTCTGAGCAAAACCAGTTCTTGGATCTAAAGTAGCTATCAAAACAAGAATTCCAACTGATGATCTTCCCTCAGTTCCCTGAGTCATAGTGGGTGAGTTTTAGGTGTCCTGTATTGTGAGATCTTAAGTGCCTCTGGGTTTCTACTTTGGGTTGTGTTGGATATCATTGGTGTCTGTCTAGTTGACCTATCCTAGGTTATCTGACTTGCTGTGGTGATAGGTCTCTTGTTTATCTCACCACTTTCTCATAGGTTTTATATGGGGCCCTAAATGATAAGACAGGGGTAGTTCGTCTCCTGCCAGGATGTCTGCCATAATCCCATGGCTTGTTGATGGCATTGGATTGACCACAGCTCTCTCACTTCCTTCTGAAAAATACAAACAGAATCTCCAGCAGAGAGTAAGATCAGTATAGGTTAAATGAGACACACATTGCTATTTTGGCAAGATTCTACTGGGTGTAGCCTTTCTGTAGTTCTCTGGTAGTGGGAATTTCCCTTTGGATCCCAAGTTTCTGGACCCCATAAGATTTTCCCCTGGATCACAATTCCAATTAAGGGCTCCTTGTCATGGAATGGATCTTTTAGCAAATTTGAAAGCCACTGATTACTCTCACTCAGTTTTGGAACCACTATTGCACAGTTGATCTCTTCTTGACGTGATGATGACTACTATAAAGCAGTATGTTAAGCATTCTCTTGACATCAGTCTGAATTATATGCATATCAGTGCTCTCTGCTTTTTCCAAATATCTCCGAACAGTTTCCTCTGGCAGCTCATGTAGCACCTTCTGGCACTACACATGCTACCATCTGTGAGCTGGTTACCTTTCCAGATTTAGCAGGGTCTCTCAGTGTTCTGCAATGACTTTCTGTGGATTCTTCAACATTAAGGTCTTAACTTTGGCCTAGGGCAGGTATTCAAGAGCTTTGACAGAAGCCTGTCTTATTTTTGGGACCTCTTAGGTCTCTTTGATCAGCAGTTCAATGTGGGAAGAAACCAATGACTGGATCAGGGAGTTGTAGGTCTGATCAATTTTTCATGGGGTTAGGCTTCCTCACCTTCTGTTCATGGCCCCTCTTACTAGGTGATGCCCACAGCTTCCTTGAGAGCTTAATGTATGAAAGTAAGGATTACATAGTTTCCATACATTATTGGTTTAGCTTATTGCATAAGTCCACCCACCCTCCCAATCCTCCCTCCCCCCACATTCCTTCCACCCCTTTTACAGTCTGTCAATTTGCCTGTCAGATTTGCTTAGAGATTAAGCTTGACTTGGTTAGGAACTGTATATGAGGGAGAATATGCTGCATTTGTCTCTCTGTTCTCTCTGTTCTTGTGTGAGTTCACTAAGTACTGTCTGCTCCAGATCACCATACATGGTGATCCTCCTACCTCTGCCTCCCAAGTGCTGATATTAAAGGTGCGTGCCACCATGCCTGGCTGCTCATCACTGTCTCTGAAACATATTTATATTTTTTTCCACAATAAGCTAAAGAAAATTATATCAAAATACAAAATTACATGTGATTCACTTGTCTTATTATAAAAAAAAATATATCCAGACCAGGAGTATTAGGTTCTTTCATCTCAAATAATAGTTAATTCACTGTAAAGTATTTAATTTCTTCACATTGGCTCATTAGGGAATTTCAATCATTTTACTGTTTTACAGAAATAATAATCATTTTTTGAAACAGAGAATTAATAGGTTAAACAAGAAGCAAAAATATACAAGTAATGAAACTCTCAACTTAGTCTTTCTTTTCTTCCTCTGTCTCTCTCCATCACTCTCTACTTCCTTTGTATTTCCATCCTTTTTTTAATTCAGCACTACTCATTATTCATTTTTTAAATATCAGCCATTCACTTTTTTTTGAAGTGGAAACTTGACTGGTAACAAGGAAAAGGTCACCAGTAATTCAAGGTACAGTTGATACAAATTTAGGGGTTAAGATAAAAAAAGACTAAAAGGAACATTGAAAAAAATGAAATAAAGATTTATAGACATGAGGCTATTCAAAGAAGACCAAGTACTTCCAGGTGCTGAGAAAGCAAATGGATAACCAGAAAATAAGATCAGATTAAGAAATATGAGGTTGGTAAGGCCTCCTGAGGCATAGTCGAGGGACACAGAAATATATTTTTAGGAGATTATGAAGGGCTTGGGAATGGATAACTCTAAAATCCTTTTACACTACATCACAATGTGTCATATATGCCTTGAGAAACTCAATTACCAAATATCCCAGACAAGATAAGTGACTCTTGTTGAAGTCAAGGCAACTTTGAAAATGACATGAAATGCTAAAATTGACTTCAAGTGTTTGGGAAAATATTTTACTTAGACATGAACCCTGGTTGTTTTCAGCACATGGTGCTTCTATCGGTAAAGCGCTCATAATATGGTAAAGAAAATTAGGTAGATTGCTTTAAAGTTCAAGAACTATTTTGAGCCCTTAAAAAAATAACCAACATGCATTTTTGGCCTGTCAACACTTATAGTTTCTCTAGCTCATCTTTTCTCACATTTAATTCACCTAGGGGAGGTGCTTAGAAATATGTTAGAAGAAAAATGACACAGGAAATATATATCGTGAAGAACTGCTTACAAAGTGGTATAGAGAAGACTCTTTCTTAATATATATAATTTATTTTTTTTTTCTTGTTGTGTTTGCTTGTTTTTTTTTTTTTTTTTTTTTTTTTTTTTTTTTTTTTTT
>PVHP010023143.1:0-19962 GCA_004024765.1 Zapus hudsonius
AAAACAGGGTCTCATTCACCCAGGCTGGTCTTCAACTCACTCATGTAGCTGAGGATGACTTTGACCTCCAGATCATCCTGCATCACCATACCCAGATGAGGGACATTCTCTGACTCTGTTCTCATTTGTTCTGCTCTAAGACAAATTGAGCAGGGCAGTTATAGAACAACTCCACAGATTGTTACCCACTTTCCTCCCTCATTTGATAAATTCAGGATTAGTCTCCAACTGTCAACTGCCACACTCATACTACAGATTTTTCCAATCACGGGGAAAAGCTTTTCCACGACAGCCTGGCTCTGAAAAAGACTTGGAAGCTAAACTGTGTTCTCCTGCTTCTTGGAAGTCTTTAATGAAAACCTTTTGCAAAGAACTGCATGAAATGAAGTTCCTAATATGGTCCTGCAGTGTTTGGAGTACTGCTTGCCACTTGTGAGAAATTCCATGCTGCCTTAAGATAAAAATAATATGGGGGATTTGTCACCCTTTAATAATGCCACGTATTTTCCAATGTATCTACTACCCACTACAGAAAGCAGCTGCTTGCCATAAGTGGTGTCGACAGATGAGCAAATGAGTGATGAGGCCCATGAAACTGCCCAACCAGCTGCTGTAGACTCTAAGGGAAGCAAAGAGGGCAGGTGTGACGCCAACAACATACATTACCATTTTTGACAATGCTAATTACTTTGGGACAAGACTGCTCAATAGGGAAGTCACCTGATCGCAGCCATGAGATGAGGGCAAAAAAATGAAAGGAAAAAAAACTATAAACTAATACTGCATTTTACTGCCAACTAGGCCTTCAAACAAAGCACCCCAGCCCCAACAAAGAGCATCCAGAAAGGATGAGCTATCACAAGGTACCTTTTTCAGAGTATACTGCAGAAAGTGCCTGGCGTAAGGAACCAGGAAATATCAGTCTAATCCCTATTCGGACTATAGCTCCTGGTCATCAATGGAGTTACTTCTCTTTATTGGGTTCCTTTTTCATTGAATATAAATCCAATGGAGGAGATGTGAACATTTCAAAACAACCTTTCAAGTCTGATGTTCTACAAGGAAGAACCAAACAGAGATCTTAGCTTATAACGCCTCTATTTTTTTCCAAATACAATGTTGTTTATACAGCTTTGAAATATTACTTACATACCATAAAAGTCATTCAAAGCATACAATTAAGTGGTTTTTAGTATACTCACAGCATTGCACAAACATCATCACATTCTTAGAAAATGTTCATAACCTCACTAAAGGCATTCCTCACCCATTAGCAATCACAATGTATGCTAACCCTCCAACTGTAGGCTTCCACTAACCTGATATTCCAGTAAGTCAGCTTGCTAGATATGTCATATCTAGAAAATTATCAACGATATGTAATCTTTTAGGACTAGCTTTCCATTCTATAGATATACCACGTTTATTTAGCTATTGTTTGGTTAATGGACATTTAAGTTGTTTTCCACTTTTTGTAATTATAAATAATTCTGATATGAAAATCCATGAACAAATTTGGGTGTAGACATATACTTTCATTTCTCTCAGTTATGCATATATAAAACATAATAATTAATATAATATATATAGCTGGGAGCAGAAGTGCTTGATTACAGGCTAGCTATGTTTAACCATTTTTGAAGAACTGGTAAACTTTCAAAAGTGACTACACCCTATTCCATTCATAACTCCAAAAAATAAGGGTTGCAAATTTCTCCAACAATTATTGGTCTTTTATCAAAGCCATCCTAGGATACAGGGTGGAATATCTCCTTATGATTTTGATTTGCATTTCCCTAAAGAACAAAAATTTAAGCCCAGCTTACTGGTGCAATCACAGCACTTTGGAAGTTGAGGTAAAAAAATCATGAGTTTCAGGCCAGCATACATAGCAAGTTCAGGGTCACTCTGAGTTTTATAGTGAAACCATGTCTCGAAAATAAAAATGAACTCAAATCAAATTTGGTAGTGCCTGCCTACAATGCCAGCACTCCCAGGAGACAGAGACAGAAAAATCACTGAATGTTTGAAGCTAGCCTAGGATACATAGCAAGACTATCTCAAAAAAAAAAAAACTTTTTTATTTGGTTTTCAGAGGTAGAGTCTTACTCTAGTCCAGTCTGACATGAAACTCAGTATGTAGCCCAGGCTAGCCTTGAATTCCTGGTGATCCTCCTACCTTGGTCACCCAAGTGCTAGGATTAAAGGTGTGTACAACCACATCCAGCAAAAAAGGCTAATGATTTTGATATTGAGAATATTTTCATATTATTATTGGTTATTTGTGAATCTTTAGAAAATGACTATTCAAAAACGTCATTTTTTCACTTTAGTCATTGTTAATGGTATCATTTGTTTTTCTGTGAGTTATAAGCAATATACATACACACATTCTGAATACTAAATTTATTAACAAACATGTACTTTGCAAATATTTTTCCCAAAACGTGGGAATGCACTGGACTTTTCACTTTCTAGATAAAATCATTTCCATCACAAAAACATTTAACTACTTTTCCCTTTGTCCTCTGATATCACATATGATCATTATGTAATCCAAGGTCCTTATATTGTCTGGGATCTTAGAGGAAAAGCTGTGGCTTTGTGGTAGATGTACTTCATGAGTTTGAGAAAGCTACCTTCTATACATAGTTTATTGAGTGCGTATTTTCACATTTGTTTTTGGTTTGGGGTTATTAGCATGCATTAATGGAACAAAGGTGTTTCATTGACAGTTCTAATCATGCATATAATGTGCTTTAATCATATTCACCCTTTCTATTCTTTTGGGGGGTTTGTTGTTGTCATTGTTTCAATTGATCTGTTTTTTTTTTCTTTTTTGATTTTTGTTTTTGAGATAGGATCTCATTATGAAGCAAGCTCAGCTTAGCCTCAAAACTCTAATCCTGCTGCTCCAGCCTCCTAAATGCCAAGATTATAGGCATATGCCACATGAGTGTTTATAACATAGTAAGATGGTGAACTGCTAGAGTCATATGTGGTGGCACACACTTGAAATCAAAGCTAGGGCATAGGAGATAGAGATAGGGGGATCAGAACTTCAAGCTCATCTGCAGCCATAGAGCAAAGGTGAGGCCAATCTGGACTACGAGACTAAGACCCTGTCCTAGAAAGACCCTAACACACACACACACACACACTTTTAATTGCTAATCTTAATTATGAATTAATTTTAATTGCTAATTTTAATTTTAATTCCTAATTTCATGGACTAGTGACCTTTCTTCTGTTCTAATTTTTCCAAACACTGCTTTTGCAGCATCCCTTAAGTTTTGACATGTCTCATTTTTTTCATTTACTGAAATTTTATTTTCTAATGTCACTTGTGATATCTTCTTTGACAATGTATTTAGAAGTGTGACATTTCCTAGATAGTTTTCTGTTAATGATTTCTAATTTCATTTAACAATGGTTAGAAAACATGGTTTGGATATTAGGTATGTGTTGTGTACTCATTAAGATTGGACAATTTAAACCATCCAGTCTGATAAAAGTTATGAATAAATATTATTTATGAATTTATTTATTTATTTTCAAGGAGAAAAAGGGGAGAAGAGAATAGGCATGCCAGGGTCTCTTGCCATGCAAAATAACTCCAAATACATGTGCCATTTTATGCATCTGGCTTTATGTGGGTACTGAGAAACCAAACCTGGGCTTTTAGGCTTTGCAAGGAAGCTCCTTTAACTGCTGAGCCATATCTCCAACAAAAAAAAATTTATTTATTTATTTATTTATTTATTTATTTATTTATTTATTTATAAGGAGAGAGAGAGAGAGAGAGAGAGAGAGAGAGAGAGAGAGAGAGAGAGAATGAGAATATGGGTGCACCAGACTCTTACCACTACAAACGAATTCCAGACGCTTGTGTCACTTTGTGCATCCGGTTTTACATGGGGCTGGAGAATGGAATCCAGGCCAGCCAGTTTTGCAAGCAAGCATCTTTAGCCACTGAGTCATCACCCCAGCCTCACTATAAAGCATTTTATGTATACTTGGTTATTTTCCATGTGTACTTGAGAATTCTTCCATGTGTACCTGAGGATATATATTCTGTTGTTCAATATATATTCTACTCTTGTTGGCTAGATTATCTTACAGATACTTATTAGACTTCATTGTCTTACAGAGTTCAAAGTTTCTAGCTTTTTTGTCTGTTTGTTTCGAGGTAGGTTCTCACTCTATCCCAGCCTGACCTGGAAGTCACTCTGTAGCTCCAGGCTAGCTTTGAACTCACAGTGATGCTCCTCCCTCAGCATTCTGAGTGCTGGGATTAAAGGTGTGTCCTAGCAAACCTGGCTTTCCTTCCTTTTTGACATAGGTGTAACTGTTCTACCCATTACTAAAAGTGAGGTATTGAAGTCTCCAACTGCTATATTCTTCCCTTTAACTCTATTTTTATAAATTTAGGGGCTGTTATAGGATGTGTTCATACTTATCATATTATGTCTTCTTAATAGAATCTTTTACCATTACCATTGTGGTGGCTGGTATTGTCAATTTTATGAAATCCAGAATCATCTACAAGAAGAATTCTGGGCATGTCTGTGAGGCAGCTTCTAAATTAGGTTATTAAAGTGGGAGGATACACCCTAACTTTGGATAGCACCATTCCATGGTCTGGGATACTGAACTGAAAAAAAAATTGAAGAAAGAAAGCTGAGCACTAGCATTCATTGCTCTCTGCTTCCCAACTGCAGATGCAGTGCTTAGCCTTCTCAAGATCCTGCTGCCATGACTTTCCAGCCATGATGGACTATACCCTCAAAGTTTAAGCCAAAAGACATTCTTCCTAAATTGATATCATCAGGTATTTTGTTATGGTAACAAGAAAAGCAACTAATACATCATTATTTCAAAAATTGGATGTTTTGTATTTCATAAAATTTATCTGAAAAAAATCCATTTTGTGAGATATTCTTACGTGGCAATTACCTTCTCATTGGTGGGACAAAGCAATTACCAAGAAGTAGCTCATAAGAAGAAAGGGTTTATTCAGTTTACAGTTTTGAAGGAAGTTTCATCCATCATGGCAAAAAAAAAAAGCGTAGTGGGCCTGAACAGAAAGCCTGGATCACATCATCACATATCATGACAGGGAGTATTAATCTGTGTTAGCTAGCTGTAAACACTCAGTGGACTGGAATAATAAACCTAAAGGTTTATTGCTTCCAATGATTCACCTCCGCCAGCAAGGATCCACCTCCCAAAGACCCAACAAATTTACCAAACTGCCACCAACTAAATATTCAAAACACATGAGTCTATGGGGGACATTTCATTCATACCACCACATCCTATATCCATTCCAACTCTAATTACTGGTAGTTGAATATATTTTTCCATATCTTTGCTTTCAAGGTATTTGTGTTCTTGAATCCAAAGTATATGTCTTACAGGGCATGATGGCTTTTGCTTCCAATGCTAGGATTCAGGAGACTGAGAGGTGAGTCACTACAAGTCTGAGGTCACCCTAAGTGACCTAGTGAATTCCAGGTCAGCCCAGGAAACAGTACCTCCCCCCCAAAAAAAAAAATTCCACCTTATAAAAAACAAAGAGTATCTCTTAAAGACAACATATTTCAATCAATTTATCCATTTTATCAATGTCTACTCTTGTGCAGTAATCCATTCACATTTAATGTACTTATTGATAAAATGAGATGTATGCCTGTCATTTACTTTATGCTTTCTATGTGTATTTTGTCTTCCTTCTTCTCACAATTACATTTTCTAATGTATCATTTTAATTTCCTTTCTTTTCTAAATAAAGTTTTTAGAATTGAAACCAGATCCTTGAGTATTATAGGTAAGCATTTTACCACTAAGCTATTGTAATGATTAAGTTTTGTTGTCAACTTGACCTTTTTAGCAATCTGGGTAGGTCTCTAATGTTTTTCACAGAAAACCAGTCCTCTCAGTTGGTGGCAGGATTAAGGAAGTTCAGGGGAGCTGGAAACAAATATTCTTTCCTGGGAGGGCCATGTAAGAAGGAAATTCCAGACTCAGGGAGCCAAAAAGTCTGGGAAAGGGTTGCAAAACCCTGCCCAAAGGCTATAGAAAGGCGGAGAAAATTTCTTTCCGCTGCTCATTTTGTTGGTTTTTGTTTGTGGTGCTGGTAATAGGTTTCTCTCTGTGTTTGGACCTGTGAAAGGAAGCCAGCCTCTTTCACCATTACGGAACTTCTCCTGAATCTGTAGCTTCAATAAATTCTTTCCTTCCATAAACTGTGCCTGGTTTGGAGATTCATCCCAGCAGCATATGGCTTATGACAACTATATTCTAATATTTCATTCACCACATATGTTGAAGTAATTTTCTTGTGTGAGACAGGGTCTCACTGTTTACTTTTTTTTTGCTTTTTTTTTTTTTTTTTTGAGGTAGGGTCTCACTCTAGTCCAGGCTGACCTGGAATTCACTATGTAGTCTCAGGGTGGCCTTGAACTCACGGAGATCCTCCTACCTCTGCCTCCCGAGTGCTGGGATTAAAGGTGTGCGCCACCACGCCCGGCTTTACTGTTTACTTTTGCTGGCCTGGAACTCACTATGTAACTCAGGTTGGCCTTGAACTCATGATAATCCTCCTGCCTCAGCCTCCCACATGCTGGAATTACAGGTATCAGCTACCACACCTCGTATATGTTGTTTTCTTGGTTTTCTAGATTGTTATGCATCAACTATAGAGGAGGTCACCTTTATTTTTTCAAAACTGTCTTTCTGCTCCTTTTTCTTTTACTTATTTTTCTATTTATCACGTACATATTGGTTCGTTTGATGATGTTCTACAATTTCTGGGGCTCTGTTCATTTTTCTTCATTTTTTTTCTTTCTTTTCCTCACATGGGATTGATCTCATTTGGCCTATCTTCAAGTTCTATTATTCTTTCTTATGATAACATAGATCTGCTGTAGAACTGTCATGAAATTTTTGTCATTCAACTCCAAAATTTCTACTTAGTTCTACTTTCAAATTTTTTTCATCTTTGTATTATTTTTATTTTTGACAATTTCATACATGAATATAATGTATTTTGAACATATTAATCCTCCATTTCCACTCCTTATACTCCTCCCACACCCACAAAACTCCTTCTTTTTCCCAACTAGTCCCCTTCCCATCGTAAAGTCTTTTTTTTGTAACCCACCTGCATGAATATGGGTAGCTAATTATTTACTAGAATATGGGCAATTTACCAATGACTGTATCACTGAAGAACATGTCACCCCCTCCCATTAATAGCTCCTCTGGGAAGAGGGAGGTCTTATGAGTTCTTCTCCCATCCATAAAGAAATGTTGATGAGTCAAATCATGCAGGAAGCCACAGATGCTGTGACCTCATGGGTATAATGGCCATGTCATGTCCAGAAGACAGTGTTCCATAGCATTCACCCCACATACTCTGGCTCTTACCTTCTGGCTACACCTTTTTCCACAATGTTTTCTGAGCCTTACAGGAGGTGATATAGATATTCCAGATAGTCACTTACTCATAGCACTTTGGCCACATATATGCATCTCTGTATTAACCTCTGCCGACTACAAAAATGAACTTTTGTGATCAAGCTGAATCACTAACCTATCTATGGGTATAAACATAAATACAAATATTAGAAGGCAACATTTCTAATTTTTAATCTATTTATATTGTTGTTGTGGTTTGAATGTAAACTGCCTCCTCCATAGGCTCCTGTGTTTGACGACTTGATCCCCACCTGGGGAAAGGGACTGTTTGGAAAGGAACCTTTAGGAGGTGAAGCTTGGCTGGAGGAAGCTTGTCATTGTGGGCAGGTCTTAAGGTTGTACAGTATAACTCTACTTGTTCTCTCTCTGCTTCTTGTCTGCTGGGGCCTGTCATGCCTTGCCTACCCCACCAGAATAGACTCTACCCTCTGGAACTGTAAGCTAAATTAAACCCTTGTTTCTGATTGAGCATTTTGTGTCAGTAAAAAGAAAGTAAAAGATACAATTATCTAGTTTAAACCTTGCTTTCTTTTATCTTTCCAGGTAGTGTTCCCTTCACGTCCATTAACATGAACAAATTTATAATACCTGGTTTAAATTTTTTATTAAAATTCTATCATTTTGGCCCATCAGTTTCTGGAAACTGATTTGTTCATTTGTACATACCTTATTTTCTTGTTTATGTGTGACTGTTTTAAGGTTGTTGACAATCAGACATTTCAGGCTATATAATATGTATACTTTAAATCAAACTCTACCCCTAGGTCCCATTGATATGGCTTTTGTTCTTTAGTATTTTTCTTGGACCAATTCTGCAGTTTCTCTATTCCTTGTAGTATATAGCCACTAACATCTCTGCTTAGTTTCTTAGTAAACAGCTAGTGATTATTCAGATATTTCCTTAAATTTCTGGAACCATCAAGTCTTCTTTCTTTTGCTGCATGTATCTATCTGCATATTGAGTCATGTTTCCAACACTGAGACAAGCAGCTTAAAACTTTGAGTCTAGCCAAAACACTGAGAAACTGGTATTCTTCTAGGTCTTTTCTGGGCACATATATAGCCATGGGTATATGTGTGGCCTTCCAGATCCACAGAATCTTTTCTGCTTTTGTTGTTATTGTCATTTGAGTTTTTTTTTTTTTTTTTTTTTTTTTTTTTTGAGACGAGGTCTCATGTAGCTCAGGCAGGCCTTAAATTCACTATGGAGCTGAGACTAGCTTTGAATTCCTAATCCTCCTCCCTCAGCCACCCAAATGCTATGATTACAGACATGACTATTCCCAGCTTGTTTTCAAACCCCCCTATGGACAGTTCATTACCCAAATGTTTCTAATTTGCCTTTTTGGATTGGTTTTTTGACATAGGGTTTCACTAGGTAGCCCAGACTGGCCTTAAACATGAGATTCCCCCTGCCTCTGCTTCCCAAATGCTGGGATAGGGCACATGTCTGCTCTTCCCAATTATTTCTTTTATGTTGTTGGCTAGTCTCTTACTTGCTGTGACTGGTATAGAAGTCTCAGGTAACTTTGACATTGACATTTTAAGAATAGACTTTTTCCCACCAAACTAACTATGTTAGGTGAAATGATGAAGATGTGAATGAGACTTTTCTAGTCATCTCTGAAATGAATTAAATTATGACAAGACTCTGGGTATGGTACTTTCTGAAGGGGTAAAAATCCAATCTTATGCTCATAGATGCTGCTATTCTATTGTTTTTCACAGGTACAACTGTTATGAAGCTGCTGGTTTTGAATTCTACTCCAAATCTAGAGAGATGGGAACAGGAAGAAAACTGTGCTGATGAGTAGGGAGATTTTGCATTTTTCTTCAATAAAAACTTTTCAGATTATTGCATGTCTTTGATAAATTTACAGGGTTCTGGAAAAGGTTATTGTGATTAGTGTTTCGTTTTTTGTTCTTGATTTGCCATTTCCATAAAGAATCTTGCTTATCACCAAAGCCATTATTGAGGTAATAAAACACATCTGTTAAACTTAGGAACTCTCTTTTGGCTTATTCTTCATTCCCATAAATATATCATTATCACAGGTGAGCTCATTTTTCACACCCCACACATCCTAACTCCCTAAGATGTGACAAAATATATTTCTCACCCTTAACTTCCTCTTCATAGCTATCCTCACAATTGTGAAATTTTTTGTGTCTAATTAGATACTTAATGTGTGTTCCAAAAGGGCAGAGCCTATAGCAGCCTTATTTAACACTGCAACACCAATTTCCAGTTGTGTTTTTGTCATATAGTATATGATTAGTAAATCCCTGTTAAATTAAATTGAATGGACTATACATGGCACAAGTTCTAGCACAGGAGTAAGCCTGGTAGTGCTTCAAAAAGGTCTTCTAGCCAATCAGAAAAAGTCAGCTTGAGATTTCCAAGGTACTCCCCTAGATAAGTATGCATCTTTTTTCAGATCCTTGCAAGCTTCTAGGAAATACTTGCAGTAACTGATTAGAGGAAGAGATGCAAAATTAAGCAGAAGATTTTGGCTATGCTTTAAAAAATAATACTATAAAATTAAGCTGAAGTGCTAGTTTTCATCATCATTCTTAAGCCTGATTTAAAAACATGGTTATTAGGTAAGTCAGGCTACAGTCTTCAATTATCTACCACCATTGTTCCACCCCTAAAATGAAGTTTCTTATCTATGGTCACATTTAAAGCCTAGCTTGAGGGCAAGAGAGATGGCTCAGCTTTTAAGATGCTTGCCTGTAGAGCCCAATGACCCAGGTTTGATACCACAGTATCCAAGTAAAGTCAGATGCATAAAGTGGTGCATGCATCTAGAGTTTCTTTGCAGTGGCCAGAGGCCGTGGCTTGCTTATTCATTTTCAATCTCTCTCCCCCTTCCCCTCTTTTAAATAAATAAAAAATTTTAAAGTCTAGCTTGCTTCACCTTCCCATCATGGTTTCCATCGTACCCTCAGTCCAAATACTTTGGCATGTAAATCTTCTGAGGGCTTATGACAAATATGGTGTGGTAATTTGAATGTAAAATGTCTCCAATAGACTCATATTTGAGTATTAAATCTCCAGTTGGTGGCACTATTGGGAAGGTTGTGGAGCACTTCAGAAGTGGACTCTGTTTAGAGGAAGTGTGTCAGTGGGGGCAGACCAAGAGGTGTTATGGTCCAGCCATGTTTGGTATAGTTAGTTAACTTCTTACTGTATGCTAATGTGAAGCTGTGATACTAGCTATCTGCTCCTGCCATACTCTTTCTGCCATGATGAAACTCCCCTTGAAACTAAACCAAAAATAAACACTTTCCTACCATAATCTGTTTCTGGTGAGATGTTTTGTCTCAGCAAAGAGAAAGTAACTGATACATATGATGATATCAACTCCATTAAATCCAATTGACTCCCACTGATTCCCATATATTTTGATGAGTTCTGTTACAGTTACTTTCCTATTTCTGTGAATAAATACCCAAGAAAAAGCAGGTTAAGGAAGGAAATGGACTTAATACAGCTTACAGTTTCAACGGCAAGTTATGGTGAGGAAAGCATGACAGGCTGGAACAGGACATTCACAATACATGGTAGCACAGCACAGGAAACAGAAAAAAAATGAATTCTACTGTTCAGCCAGATTGTTCTTTTTTATACAGACCAGGACCCTGGCCTATGAAATGGTGCCATTGACAATTAAGGTGAGTCTTTTCACTGAAATTACCCCAACATCAACATTATCCCTAACAGGCATGCCCAGAATCTAACCTAATCTAGATAATCCCTCATAAGTGATTCTAGATTCTGTCAAATTGGCAATCAATATAAAGCATGAGTCCCAAACTACATACCCATTACAGTGATCATCTTTCAAATGATAGATTAAATTTTATTTATTGATTGATTTACAAGCAGAGAGAGAAGAGAGACAGACAGAGAATGGGCTCTCAAGGGCCTTCAGACATTGCAGACAAATTCCAGATGAATGGGCCACCTTGTGCATCTGGCTTTATATGGGTGCTGGGTAATCAAACTTCAGTCATTAGGCTTTACAGGTAAGCTCCTCAACCAGTGAGCCATCTCTCCAGCCCATTTCAGATTTTTTTTTGAGACAAGGTCACATGTAGCCCAGGCTGGCTTCAAACCATCTACAAAACTAAGAATGGTTTTGAACCCCTTATCCATCTGCCTTCATCTCTCAAGTGCTGGTATTAATTTTGTGTTCCATTATTAGCAGCTGGACTCTCTTAGTTAGTTGGCTTAGTTTTAGTTTTCTGAGACAGAGTATCATGTAGCCCTGGCTAACTTTAAACTCACTATGTAGCTGAGGATGACCTTGATCTCCTGATCATCCTGCCACCCTCTCCCAACTGCTAGGATTTCAAACATATATCAACACACATGTTTTTTTAAATTTATTTTAATTTTTTGTTTAGACAGGGTCATATACTATAGCCCAGGCTGATCTCAAACTCATGCCAATGCTCTTACCTCGACTTCCTAAATGTTAGAAATACAGGCACGAACCACTATGCCTTGCTATTTTGAATTCTTTTTTTTTTCTTTTTTCCCTCTTTTTGGTGTGACTCTGTGTGTGTGTGTGTGTGTGTGTGTGTGTGTGTGTGTGTGTGTGTGTGTTCATGTTTGTGAGTACAGGCACCTGTGTGCTACAACATGCATATTAAAAATCAGAGGACAACTTTATGTGTAAGTTCTTGCCTTTTGCCTTGTTTGAGACAAGATTTCTGTTCTTCACTGCTACATTCCTGCCTGTGAGCTTCCAGGTGATTCTCCTATATCTGCCTTTCTTCTCACTCTAGACATGTTTGAATTATAGATGGTAGCACTACAGCATGTTTTTTGTTTTGTTTTTGTTTTTTTTTTTTTTTGGTGGGAATCCAAATACAGGGCTTCATGCTTGAATGGCAAGTATTTTATCCACTGAGCCATTTCCACAGCTGGACATTTAATATTCTTTTTTTTTATTTTTCCAGGTAGAGTCTTGCTCTAGTCCAGGCTGACCTGGAATTCACTCTGTAGTCCCAGGCTGGCCTTAGACTCATGTTGATCCTCCTACCTCTGCGTCCCAAGTGTTGGGTTTAAAGGCATGTGCCACCATGCCCAGCTTCTAATGTTCTTAAAAACATGATTTTTCATTAGTCTAAAGAGCCCATGCATGCATGGTTTCATATGTGTTCTGACATCTGTGATATATATACTGAAAGAATGTTATCTTTGGTTTTGAAAGGCTGTTTTAAAATTGTCTGAATTTTTATTTAGCTGAAAATTGTAATGTACACTAAAATAACATGAAATTTTATGTAAGCACAGCATAAAAATAGGGTTCTATAATTGGTCTAACCATTCTTTTCTGAAAGTGTTAAGCTGCAACATGCAATGGAATGATAAAGGTGAAATCAAGCTGCATAGAACCCCTGCTACTTCCCTATCTTTATAAAGACACAGGTCACAGTAACATGACTACCAACGCCACAGATCCCATTAATAGAAGAACCAGCACCATACCCAGCTATCATTTTTTTGCCACTGTACCATTATACTTCCTCTACTAATTTGTAAATGGTATCAAGTATTCCAAGAATTTCTCCCTGAAGACTGTCACCTTCGCTTTTCCTAGTGCACTGGCATCCAAGACTGATAGACTAGCAAAGCTACATTATCTAGCTCAGGTATGGCAATCTGGTGGAGCAATTAGCCTAGCATGTGTGAAGTCCTATATTAAATTCTAAGCATCACAAAAAATATAATAAAATTAAAATTTTTATTTAGGTAGAATAATTTTATAAAATATGGGTGGGTATTGTGACACATATCTGTTATCCTAGCATTAAGGAGGCTGAGGCAGGAGGGTAACTGATGGTTCAAAGCCAGCCTAAGTAACATAACAAGACTATCTGGGGGGGAGTCTAAAAACTGAGAATATAAAAGTCTTTTCTAGGGGTTGAGGCTGCTCTATTTTCCCCTATCAACTCCAGCCCTATTAACCCACTTCCAGGAGCTTCATAGTTCTCTGTTTTCTCCATGGTCTCTCTCATACCATTTGAGCCTGGGATTCTTGAATCCAGAGCAGGAATAAATAATACCATATCAAAATTAGTTATTGGAAAATGTGAAATATGGCATTATGTTGTACTGAGAGTTTTACACTTACTTTTCACCAGTAAAAGTTCACTTAGGTCTTTTAGGATTAAACTGCTGCACCAGAGGTCTGAAAGCTACAGCTGGTAAGACAACTCCAGCTTACTATCTATTTTTGTATATTGACATCCCCAATGTAAAGCTAAGAATGGCTTCTCCATTTTTGGACATTTCTTTTGTTTTTGTTTGAAATTTGATAGGCACACTGTCTCATTGTATAACGAGTCTGACCTGTGGTTCACTCTGAAGCTCAGGCTGGCTTTGAATACTTTATCCTTTTTCCTCCACCTCTAGCATGCTGGGGTTACAGGCACATGTTACTGTGCCCATCTATATTTTAAAATGCTTGAAAAATTCAATGGAATAATATTTCATGGCAAATGATAAGTATCTGGGGCTAAGCAGATGTTGCAGTAGATTAAAGGACTTGCTGTGCAAGAATGAGGTCCTGGGTTCAAATCCTCAGTACCCATGTAAAGCCAGAAATGGTTGCATGAATGTCTATAATGTTAGCATACCTATGGCAAAATGAGAGGCAGAGGCAGGAGAATCACTGGAAGCTGGTGAGGCAGGTAGCCTGATGTACACAGCAGCAAACAACAAAGACCATCTCAAACAAGGTCAAAGGCAGGACCAACACCTGAGGCTGTCCTTTGACCTCCACACATGCACTCACTCACATACACAAAAAACAATGTATGTCAAAATCATGTTTCAATGTCAATAATAAGTTTTATTGGAATACTTTTATACTCATTGTATTACTCCTCTATGTCTGTTTTCCCAAACAGCAGAATTAAGGAGTTATTTGCCAGAGACCGGATGACATCAAAGCCTAAAATATGTGCTGTAGGGAACTTTGCAAAAAAAAAAAAAGATTTTCTGAACCTGATCTATCAAAAAAAATATTGCCATGCATGGTGATATAGACTTATAATCCCAGCACTCAGGAGCTAAGGTAGAGATTTCAAGGTCAATTCTAGCCTGGGCTATGTAGTAAGACCATCTCAAAAAAATGTTATAAAGCCTGGTGTGGTGGCTCATGCCTATAAACCAAGTACTAAGTAGACATAGGAATATTTCGAACGGTTGGAGGTCACCTGAGCTACATATTGAGCTCCAAGGAAGCCTGTGGTAAAAAATGAGACCCTGAATCATTTTTTTTTGAAAAGTAAGACCTGGTACATAGCACCAGCTTAATAAGTGATAAGTGTCATTAATTCTGCCCAGCTCCAATGCTACTTCCACCTTTGCTTTCCCTTATTCATCCATCAGAAATGAGCTCTCCCTCTAACAACACATTTAACTGTCCAACTGTTCAGTTGTCATGCTTTTCAATTCGGAAGGCTCTGATCTTTACTACTTCATGTAACAATGATTTATATGTATATCTCGTCTTCCCTACCAGCCTCAGAACTTCGTGAGGACAATATGTATGAGTGACTCACTGTGAATATCTTATAGCCATGTGAACAATGACTTGAACCCAGTATATGCACAAGTATTTATTGAATGAATGGTATGTGCTTAATGAACTATATATAACCAATAGTAGGTGTCTCATCTTGCCTAGGACTGTAAGCAAGGGGATGTAATATTTATTCTGAATAATGCCTTGCCCCAGTGCTTAGTAACTATTCAATAACATCAAAAGTACTGAAATTGGAAAAAAAAAAGGATGGTGTGTCAGTGTGGTGGTGCAAGCCTTTAATGATGTAGGAGGATTACTGTGAGTTCTTAGCAAGCCAGAGGCTAAAGAGTTCCAGGCCAGCTAGAGTGAGAGCCCGCCTCAGGAAAAAAAAATAAGATGGGTGTGAGGTCATATAGCTCAGGGATAGGGTGCTATCCTAGTGTGTGGGCGCACCACAAAAAAATGGAAAATCAAACAAACCCAACAACAAAGGACAAGTAGAAAATAGGCATAGTCATCTCTCAGAGTAATGGGGATTTATTTTCTATTAGTTTATGTTATAATCATTTCATTCTCCAAAAATTATAAATAGTTCACATTTAAAAGAAGGGAGAACTGGGCTGGAGAGATGGCTCAGCAGTTAAGGCCCTTGCCTGCAAATCCTAATGACCTGTGTTCAATTCTCCAGTACCCATGTAAAGCTAAATGCACAAGGTGGCACTTGAGTCTGGAGTTTGTTTGCAGTGGCTAGAGGCCCTGGTGCACCCATTCTCTCTCTCTCTCTCTCTCTCTCTCTCTCTCTCTCTCTCTCTCTCTCTCTCTCTCTCTCTCTCTCTCTCCTACAAACAAATAAACAAAACATTTATAAAAAAAAGAAGGGAGAACACAATCACTCCCCAAGGGAGACAGGTCAGCTATAACTCATAACATCAGCTACCTGAGCTAAGGAAATCTAAGTATTCACACAGAATCACAGTGAATGAGTTAATCATCACCCATAGTTGTGAATTAAAGCCTTACCTAGAGCTCTGTACAAAACCAGACACATGGGAATAAAGTTTGGAAATCAAGTTTCACCTGGTTTAACAACTTGAAGGGAAACTGCAGCTGATTTCTGCAGCACAGTGCTCCATGGTTAGGAGACATACTAGCTACTTGATTTGATTGTCTAAGTCATCAAGTCAAAGGGCATCAATCATTTTCCAGTCTTTTCATGCCAGGTTTCAGATGCTAACATGGATCCATGCACACAAATACAAAACTCACTGCTGAGACATGCCAACACAGAGAATGATATTTTCCCATAAGATAACAAGGAACTGCTTTCAGATACTTCTGTTTATGCATTTCCCTTCTCAACTCTACTAAAATTATACATTCACCAACAGATGTACTAGTAACCTGAAGATGTACTATCAACACTGTACATTTTTTAGGCATTTCCACTTACAAAGCACTTTTAGAATCATTAATTCTCTTAAGCCTCACAACAACCCTGTGAGGTG
This sequence comes from Zapus hudsonius, assembly GCA_004024765.1. Classification (NCBI taxonomy): domain Eukaryota; kingdom Metazoa; phylum Chordata; class Mammalia; order Rodentia; family Dipodidae; genus Zapus; species Zapus hudsonius. The sequence continues at coordinate 16,535 of PVHP010023143.1, forward strand.
GATATACTTACCACCATTGTTTAAGCAATGGCTTTTTTTTCTTGTACAGAGAATGGAATCCAGAGCCATGCATGTGCTAGCTAGGCAAGCCCTGTACTACTGAGCTACATTCCCAGCCAACTATCATTTTTTAAAATGTTTTATTATTTATTTATTTGAGAGAGGAAGAGGCAGACAGAGGGCATAAGTATGGGTTCACCAGGGCTTCCTGTCCCTGCAAACAAAACCCAGATGCATTTGCTACTTTGTGCATCTGGCTTTGTGTGGGTACTGGGGAATTGAACCCAGGCTGTCAGGCTTTGCAATCAAGCACCTTAAACTGCCGAGCCATCTCACCAGCCCCCACCATCATTTGTTATCATATAAATTTACAGGGTACAAGGTCATAATTTGAGAAATGTATCCAACGTCTATTAAATTGGAATGGTTATCATTTCTCTCTCCTTATTTTTTCTTAATTTTTGAATTCCTTATATGTTATAGGTAAAGTGATTTATATCAGATCCCACAATGAGGAAGCCAAGACTGTACCCCAGGCCTTATAAACCCAATTCCAGGGAGATTGCTGAGTCTTCCTACTTTAAGTTTTAGAAAAGGTGGAGAGACTCAAACTCGCTACTTCTTTATTTTATTTATTCATTTTCAAAGAGAGAGAGAGAGAGCACCAGGGCCACCTCCTTGTGGGTCTGGCTTATGTGGGTACTGGGTAATTGAACCCGGGGCCTTAGGCACTGGAGGCAAGTGCCTGAACCGATGAGCCATCTCTCCAGCCCCAAACTCGCTACTTATTTAGAGCTTAAGAAATATCCTCCCCACCCTGCAAGTAAATGCCTCTATAAACCCAACACTTGGGAAGCTGAGGCAGGAAGATTCAGGGTTCAAGGTCAGTCTGTGCTACATATAAAGAAATTTTCTCCAAAATCCAAGGCCTGTGAATGTAGCTCAATGTTAGGACACTTACCAAGCATATGCAAAGACTTGGGTTTAATACTAGTGCTGAAAAAAAATTGCCCTTCCCTCAAATATTTCACTAAACTGTTTTTTTTTTGAAGATCATTATCTATCTAATATGCCTTAACTGGTCATTTTAAGCACAAACACTTTCAGCTTATCATACATTTCACAAAACCACCTCCTTCCTAGCACTTTATAATTAGCTTTACTTGACTCTGCTACTGCAGCAGTTTACTGTAAGAAAATAATTCAAACATTCCCTCCTTTCCTTCCAATGAACTCTCAAATTTCTTTGGAACAACTTGCATATCTCTAAACTCTCAATGAACTCTATTAGGTGGGGACATAACCCAAAACCTGGCTTTCAAGTCTCTAAGGATCAGCATTTCAAATACCCAATCTTTAAGGTGCTACCTCAAGTTTACCATTGATCAGGTCGCTAGCGGACAAATCATTCAATGATCAAACTCAATCAAAGGGCACACAGGAACTTCAACAATTCAGAGATTCTGGTCAAAAGTGAACAGGCAAAAAAAAAAGAAAAAAGAAAAAAACTGAACAGGCAGCGAAAAGAAGTATTGGGTGGTAGCAATACCCATGGAGTCAGCAGCTTCCAAACCTGAGAAAAACCCCACACTTCATGTAGACACAGTCTTTAGGGGGAAATTTCACTAAAACAAAGTTCTAAACATAGAGGGGATCCTTTGCTAGTGACTTTACTTTTCACAATCACCTTTCAGCCAAAAAAGAGAAAAAAGATTCATTAATCACCACTCCACTCAATCATTACCTTCAATACTTTGGCAGAAAGAACTGACTTGATTGTACTCTTATTGGGCATGTTTGAAACTTTTTTTGTTCTCCAGTCTTCCTGACAAGCAGCAGAAATAAAAATCTACACAAAGGAGGAAAGAAGGGTCCTACAGCTGAGGCCAGTGTGACCACTGAAAAAGCCAAGCTAGGTGAGGTGCCTTCTAATCAGCAGCCCAAACGTCAGTCCTGTCTTTTATGCCCAGGGGGCTGGGCCCCTTGGGCCATGAAGTAAAGAAGTCTTTGTTCCACAATGAAGCAAAATAAAATGTGATTTTAACTAATAATTCTGAGCTTGGAGGGACCTTAACCTAAGCCATAGCTCAGCATGTTGAAAGAAAAAAGAACTCGGTAGAGTGAAGGTACTCTGCTTAGAAAAGAATTTGTCATGGGTAATTTTTACTGCCCCCGCACTGATCTGCAGTAACCAGAAGCCAAGATGAAATCATTACTCAAGCTTCTGACCTTAATTCCCAATTCTTTATGAGGCGCTGGGGCAAGACTTTGGTCAGGATGGATGTCACACTGCCTCAGACAAGGGTACTGTCCATGATTGATAGTATAGGGATAGTATAGGGATATTGTCCTTTCACATAAGCATGTTTTAAGTAAGAATAATTGCAAGAGGTGAACTGGCACAGCTATAGATCATAATGCCAAGGCTTGCCAAAAGTTCTGGTTGTATCCAGCACTTTCCAGTTCTACTCATGCCCACTCTCAAAGGCTTGGAAATCAGTCAGCCTTTAGACAGAGGTTGAGAATCGCAGAAAATCCACCCTGCTTCTACATCTTTGGTTGTAGAAAGGTTTAAAGACCAGAGCCATGAACTCAAGAAAACAGCTCATGGAAACCTTCCACTTACTTTTCATAGCGCTGATAAGCGCGTTGCCGTCTTTGATCACGTCTTTAATGAATTTATTGGTCCTCTCCAGCTCCTCTTCATAACACTTGAGCCTCTCGCGGAAATCAGGGCTGTCTAGATAGCAGTCGCTGAACTCCAGCGGGGGATGTCCCATGGTTCTGATAGCGGGGACTGGAGGGGGGGGGGGCGGAAGACAAAGACCCAGAGCATCAGTGGTACAGTAGAGGGAGTATACTGATTGACTTCCATAATTAGCCTCCTTCCTTTGGAGGACAGGTACCTGTTCCAAAGAAAGTCCCGAGGAACCCCAGCTGGTGTGTGAGGGAAGCGCGATCCGCCGGTGGCTTCGGGTGACAGAGAAGGCTCAGCAGCGCAGTTGGATCCCGGCGGGGGGCTGCCTAGTCAGCAGCATGCCCCCTTAAGCATCTGCTCCCTTCGGCGGCCCAGGGTGTCCGTGAGGTTGGGGTGGGGAGCTGGGCTGGGGAGCCGCCTCTCCGCCGCTCCTCGCTCCCAAGTGAAGATTTCCTTTGCAGAACGGGCAAACCCGACCGTGCTGTCCCCTCCCCCTTCGCAAAGGCAACTCCTCCGCCCCGCCCTGTCCCGGAGGCGAAGCCCAGCGCCCGGGTTCCCAATTCCACCGGCGTTTCAGTACCGGGGCCCGGGGAGCCGGCCTGACACCCGCTTAGGAGCCGGAAAGGTTAAGCCCCCGTGGCAAAGAAGCGTCGTTGCCTTCCTCCATAGACACCTAAGCGGGAAGAGCTCGACGCACAATAGCTGAGCTAGTGAGTCCGGTGCTTCCCTA
>PVHP010023144.1:0-27910 GCA_004024765.1 Zapus hudsonius
AAGTCTTATATAATGTAACATAATCTTGAGAATATATTCCATCTCTTCAGGCAAAAAGCATAATATATTCAGGAAGTGAACATTTTAGTTCATTTTCCATTGCTGTAACTGAATATTGCAGACTAAGTGATTTATAAAGATAGAGATTTATTTAGCTCACACTCCTGGAGAGGTCAAGGTCAGTGGGTTGGATCTAGTGAGGACTCTGCAGAGTCACAGGCAGCGTGGGACATCACATGGTAAGAGGTGTACACACAGCAGCAGAGCCAAACTGGTGTCTATAATAGACCTGCTCTCAAAATAACCTATTAGCTCATTGAGCCATCTGTGAGGGCAAAGCTCTGATCATCTAGTCACCTCTTACATGTGCCACTTAGTCCACTTTTTAATGCTTCACAATGGGAATTAAGTTTCGTGAGTTTTGGTGGAGACGTTTAAGCCATGCAATATCTCATTACCTTCATCATATTCTATTACTTAGAAGCAGGTCCTGTACAAACTCAAGGAGAGGGGATTAAACAGACTCTCTCCAAACTCCTATTATTCTGTTCAGTCAGATACCTAGTAAAGTTTAGCAAATATAATTTTTCAAACAAAAACAGAGGGCTAGAGAGATGGCTAGGTTCATAAAACACTTACTGTGTAAGCATAAGTACCTCAATTCAAGTCCCCAGAGCCCACATAAAGCAGGACACTGTAGCAGGGATCTGTAATCCCAGCGTGCCTATGGTGAGATGGGAAGCAGAGACAGGATAATTTTCTGGAAGTTTATGGGCCAGTTATCTTTGTGAAGGCTGTGGTGAACCCTGACAAACAAGGTTGAAGGTGAGGACTGACATCCATACATGTGACTTTTATGCATGTGCATGAAAGTACATGCAACCCCCCTCCACACACACACTGTAGCAGTTATCTTCTCCTGGTTCCTGGCTCAGACAAAACATCTGACCAAGAAGGAAAGGATTGATTTTGGTTTATGATTTTGAGGGTTTCATCACATGGCAGGGGAAACATGGCATGAATAGGAAGCTGGCTCACATATTCACATACCAGCAGGGAGGTAGTAGAGAGTGTGAACTGAGTTATAAACACCCAATGGGACTGGACTAGTAAACCTCGAGGCCTGTTCCCAGTGGCACACCTCCTCCAGCAAGGCTCCACATCCCAAAGGTTCCACAGGCTGGGGATTAAGTAAGAGGCTTAATCACAAACACATGAGGCTATGGGAGACATTTTTACATTTAAACTAACACACACACACACATACACACACACTACCAAGTTTTCATTCTGTGTCAGAAAGTACTCTTTAATATTTAAAATATTAATCTTCATTAGCATAATCCTAATAGGCAGGTCCTATTATTATCCCTGATGGGGTCCAGGGACATCAATTAACTTCTTAAAGGCCATTAAGCTAATAACTGCAGAACCAAGATTCAAGTTCATGTTATCTGGCACCAGATTTCATGTTCTTACATATTATTCTAAGTTATAGAAGGCAAAAAAAAAGTGCTGTTAGGGATAGGAAATAACTAGCCATATTTAACTCTGAAAATCTAAGTGCTCCCATCCTCCAAGTTTTTTGGAGATAGCATCTCTGCAGCCCAGGCTGGTTGGGAATGAAAACCTTCTAGCCTTTGCCTGATGGGTGCTGGGATTAGAGATATATGCTACCACATCCACCTTCCAAGATATGACTTGAAGCCATACTTCCATAGTTCAATTTTGATGCTAAGCCAATGGGCACTACCTTTGAGTCTATGGATTTTAATTCTTTAAATTCATAAGACAAGAATATGGGGTGCTTTAAATTTGTTGATGTCCTAATGTATTGGTGTATTGACAAGGAAGGAACCCCAAAATTTCAGTTTCAACATCAGAATTTTATCCTTTCCTTATTGAAAGATATGGTTTGGAAGATATAAAGTAAACTTAATCTGTAAGGATTCCTAAAGAGAGAATAGGTGACTAAGAGATAATCTCCAGCAAAAATAACTTGTGAAAATTTAGTGTGGGTCGATTGCATTGAGTTGAGAAATGTAAGAGATAGTATGCACAAAGAGCGTCCTAGAATACAGCTGACAACACATATTATGGACAAATAACAAAGCAGTGGTAGGTAGGTAAGCAATAACCAGAAAGGTGAAGAGGCAGTTTGGAGCAAAGTATGTTGCATTCTGGTTTTATTATATGTCAGTTGCTATCCCCTGGGATAGCATTGCTGTGAGGCTGTCCACATTAATTCTAGACAAGTAGCTTCCTAAGAATAAGAATTCAGTATCTGACTTGTAGTTCATGATGGTTATGAACCACTTAGCTTCAAGAGAAGAAGATACACTGCAGTAATTTATTACAGTGATTGATGTTTTTAATTATCTGGTTATTTTAACACTCATTACACTGATTGTGGTGGTTTGATTTAGGTGTCCCCCTGTGGTGGAGATGATGTCCACCCTCTGCTCATGCCATCATTTTTCCTGCCATCATGGAGCTTCCCCTCAAGGCTGTAAGCCAAATTAAACTCTTTCCTTCCAGAAGTTGCTTTTGTTTGGACTCTTTGTGCAACAATGAGAAGCCAACTACAACAGTTTTGGTACCAGAGAGTGGGACTGATTGTCATTGCTGCTAGAACCCCGATTTTCTGGTTTTGGCCATTTAGAACTTACTTACAGAGGGAATGTGGAAGGATTTGAAACCCCCGGCCTAAGAAACACCTTGCATTGCTGTAAGTATAGCTTGATGGATTCTGGTCAGAGTTGGAGAGACCTGAATGAAGTAAGAACTATGTACTATGAGGTTTGGCTTATGAGGATGAGAAAGGACTTTGTCAGGACTGGCCTAGAAGCAGTTTGTGTGAGAGAGGCTTGCTGTGTTCTGTCCTGAGAACTTGTGGAGGGTTGCATTGCATAGAAATGGACTGGTGTGAGCAGATGGAGATGGCACAGAAGGAAAGGAAATCTTTGGGCTGAAACAGCTGTCCTTTCAGCTGCAATGGTTTGAGAGATGACAACCATTGAGATTGGACCAGGTGATCTGCACTGGGACAGCAGGAAGAATGCAGACTCTTTCGAAGTAAGGGGCCTGAATGCTGAAGTCTTCCTGCTCTTCATAGTTGCCTTTGTTCCCCCCTGGAGTAACAAATTGGCAGCACACCTGGTACGATGGAGTACACCAAACTCAGGAAGACAGAATCACTGGATTTGAAACATGGTTTTGATTTTTTGGAAATGGCCAGTGTTAAATGAAGCAGGCATGTTGGATTGAAACCCAAGGGAGTCATGAGGATGAACCATGGGTTGCAATGGAGACCTAGCAAAATTCCAGGACAATGGACGGCTGCCAAGGACAGCTGCCAGCACTAGATGCTTTCCTAGACTGTGAGTAGCCTTGCTGAAGGGATAGAATTGGAACTCCAAAGACCTGTGACTGGTTATTATTGGACTTGGAGTTAGAGTTTGAGGTTTGTGTTGTTTTAAATCTTATATTGATTTAATATGTCTTTGCTATGCTCAATGCTATCTTTTGCAGTGTGAATTTGTTCTGTGACATTATGGTTTCTTTTTTTTTTTAACAAATTGAGTCTTAAAATATTTTATTGATAGCTTCCATAATTATAGACACTAAACCATAGGGTTCCCTCCTCCATATTTCTTCCCCCTCTCAATTAGTCTCTGTTTTGCTTCAGTGTCATCATCTTTTCCTCTCATTATGTGTAGGTATTATCAGGCACCTGTGAAATCATGAATATCAAAGCTGTTTTGTGTCTGGAAGTTTGTGTTATAAGCACTCCTACCTTTCCTTTGGCTCTTACAATCTTTCTACCACCTCTTCCACAATAGACCCTGAGCCTCAGGAAGTGTGATGAAGATGTACCAGTGGTGAACACCCCATTGTCGTTTTTTCTCAGGATTATGTTTTTTTTTTTTTGCATTATCCCAGTGGTCACCACAATCTGAAAAAGAAAAGCTTCTCAAGCCAAGAGTGAGAGTGGCATTATTCTTTGGGTATGATTATTTTTTTTAAAAAAGTGCTTGTAAGGCAAGATTGGTTGGCATAATATATGCATTTAGCCAGACAACAGCTAGTCTTACTCCCTTAGGGCTCATGACCTCCTCACCATAGACTTTTTATTAGGTCTTCAGTACAAGGCACCCTTCTGTGGTGGAACGGGCCTCCAGTCCAATGTGTTTTTTTTTTTTTTGTTGTTGTTGTTTTTGCTTTTTTTTTTTGTATTATAGCTCAGTTGAGGAAGGCCTTGGATTATGGGGATGTTTGAACATCATTGGGACTGATAAAAAACTATGGGGATTTTTGAAGTTGCATTGTATTTTATATTGAATATGGTTATCAGTTTAAGGGGGGGTCAGGGGATGGATTGTGGTGGTTTGATTCAAGTGTCCCCCATAAACTTAATGTGTTCTGAATGCTTGATCCTCAGCTGATGGCAGTTTTGGAATCGGAACCTTGTTGGTGATGTGTTGATGGGGGCAGGCTTATAGGGGTTATAGCCAGTTTCCCCTTGCCAGTGTTTGTGCTACTGTTTGCAGTGCTGTGGTGGAGGTAGTGTTGTACCCTCTGCTCATGCCATCACTTTCCCTTCCATTATGGAGCTTCCCCTCAAGTCTGTAAACCAAAATAAACCCTTTCCTTCCACAAACTGCTTTTTTGTTGGGTTGTCATAGCAACCAGAAGGTTAACAACAATACTCATCCAAAGAAAGCTTGAGTTCAAATCTTGCCTTTGTGCCTCCTTCTTTTGTCCTATGTAAAGCACTTCACTTTTGATAAATTTATTTCTTTATTGAGGAGTGGACCAAATAACGTGTAACACCACTAGGATATAATTCAAAGTCTGCTCCAGCGCATCATAAAACCACGCCTCAGTGTGGAATCCCACTGTTGCACACTTCCTGTAACTACTGCACACAGACACTTTCATCTGCTGTCTCCCTATTCACTTCATTTGGTTCCTTATGCGCTTCCTTCTGAGAAAGGTTGTGTATTTACTTATCTGTGCTTATGCTCCCAGCATCCCACTCATTGTAGATACACAAAGATCTCTCAACTTTCTGGCTGAAAACCCTCTGAATGATTGTGTAACCCTTAGGAGGGTGTGGAAAGCACTGAGTAAAAAATTTGACCTTTAATGAAAAGGGTTTAATGAGGGTGTTTTTCTCATTTCCCAATAGTTCAAAACACACCCTGAGCTACAGAAAATTTAAGTGTGTGAGCTAAGTCAGTATCATCTCCTGGGAGAATGAGGTTCTTCTAGTCCTTGAAAACCATCAGCAGTAAGTCAAGATGCTGTCACTGCTACCACCCCTTCTCCAAATCTTCCTGGAAACAATGATCTCATGAATGCTCAGGCTTGAGTTGAGCCAGACTCTCACGGGGCTTCATATATTTTGCTGTGAAGCAAGTTGGCCAGCTTTAGAAGTTCCATAGCCAGCGGAGGCTAGCACACTTAGGACAGTGGAGGGAAGACTCCCCAGTACCATGCCCACTTTTCAAAACATTCCAGTGGACCATAGCTGGTTATAAGAAGCAAGAGAGTTTGAGCACAATGTCCCAGCCTATTATCTAACATAATTAGAGGAAAAAGCAATCAAGCAAGTAGCTCTTTTAGTTGTTAACTAATATATTTTCTGAAGTTAAAATTATCTACACTTTAGCAAATATAGAAAATATCCATCCAAAATAAATGAAAAGCACCACAATTCCATTGTCCCTAAAAAACACAGCATAAAACTTATTATATGACCTAATTTTTTTTTCATTTCTTCACAATAATAGCCCATTTAGAATATCTCTTCTCAGTAGTTGTGAGGGTGGACACAATACAAAGCCCAATATATATGTAAATATATATATGTATGAATGAAAATGTCACAGTGAATCCCATTAAGATTCTAATATGTATTAACAATTACAATAAAAATAGATCAATCAAACATCTCACATCTAACATGAATTTTTAAATTTTATTTATATATTTGAAAGGACTTCAAGGTCCTCTTGCTGCTGCAAACAAACTCCAGATGCATGCACAACTTTGTGCATCCGACTTTACATGGGTACTGGGGAATGGAGCCCAGACCATCAGGCTTTGCAAGCAAAAGCACCTTTAACTGCTTTAACCGCTGAGCCATCTCCACAGCCCCCTGACGGTGTTTTAACAGAAGCCTAATCCACTTCACTTTTCTCTTTCCATTTTCTTTTATTCACTTAACTTTTATTATATAATGACTTTAGGCTATTATTTTTCTCATTTAATTCTTTTTCCAACTCTAAGATATACTGTACATATTATCATCTTGATTTTGTCTGAAGAGAACTTAGGTAGATTGGGGGAAAAAAAGATCACCGATCAAATATACCTATCCTATCCACCAATCATATCTACCCACCTGCCCATCCATCCAATATATATGAAAGTATTATCTACTGTTTTCAACCATGTTGAAATCACATTACTAAATTAAACTATATCTTTATAACTTTTTATTGATAGCTTCCATAATTATAGACCATAAATCATTATGATTCCCTCTCCCCTCCCCCATGTTTCTTCCCCCTCTCAATTAATCTGTTTGGTTTTGGTGTCATCATCTTTTCCTCTCATTATGTGTAGGTATTATCACACCAGCGAAATCATGAATATCACAGCCATTTTGTGTTTGGAAGTTTGCATTGTAAACAGTCCTACCCTTCTTTTGGCAAAATTGTACCTTTTGGGCTGGAGAGATGGCTCAGGGGTTAAGGCACTTGCCTCCAGTGCCTAAGGCCCCAGGTTCAATTCCCCAGGACCCACATAAGCCAGACCCACAAGGTGGTGGCCCTGTGGCCCTGGTGCTCTCTCTCTCTCTCTCTCTCTCTCTCTCTCTCTCTCTCTGTATCTCTCTGCTTGAAAATGAATAAATAAAATATTTTTTAAAAATTATACCTTTTGATGCTTCAAATTTTACAGGATATTTAATAGAAACCCTTATGTAGATATTTTGCCTAATTTTTTAAAATCTATGTACAAATTCCTTAATCTTTTTCTTTAATGAGGTATCAGGAGAAAGCAAGTGATGATGTACCAGGGCTCAGTATCAAAGGGCAGCCCACAGTAGAGTGAGGCTGTTCCTCACGTCTTTGCCAAATTCTGCAGGCCTTCCCTGGTGGGAAATGTCTTCATTCCTTTGTTCTCTCCCTGCTCTGAGCGCTGAAATTGCTGCAGCATTTATGGCCCTCTGTTTTGAAAAAGGAACATCTTCTCCCTGCCTCTATTATTATGTGTTATGAATTTCTTGACACAGAAAGTTTTGAATCCACCAATGTCTCTCACAAAGTCTAGCACAAAATAGGGCAATAAATACACTTTGAACCATCTGTTCTTTAGTCAATGCTGAAGCTGCCAGCTTCTTCTTAAGAGACTAATTCAACCAAAGGGCCATCCATGCATAAAAATAAGGGACTCCAAGGCCACCTCCACTGAGGCTTGGATTTAAAACTGCTCTCAAAATACGTCATTTGAAAGTTAGGGAAAAACATTCTCCTGTTTATTTTTTTTTCCCCAAGAAGGCGGAGCTGCCACCATCAACAGTGGTTGGTGGTATTCACAGCTTCTCAGGTGATGTGGCATTGTGGCATTCTAACCGGATACCAGAGGTCTTGTGACATGGAACTGGCAAACTTCTCTGTTACCTGTCACACCCTTCCTTGATCTTTATTCTCCAGTGTTTGCTCGGTGGGTTAGAAATTTTCTTTTGTGTTTGGGCAGTTGTAAAGAGTCCCAACACAAGTTACTTATTAAATGGGAAAACGTGACCCTCCTTGTTAAATTATAAATCTCTAAATGACACAAATTGGTATTGAAGTCCTTACGAACAATAAAATGGCTAGGAAATGACCGAACAAGAAAAACTTAAGAGGAATAGTGTCTATTAAACGTGGAAAGAGCAGCCCAGCTGGCCATTAGAGTCACCAATACCAACGCCAGGCTGCGCAGTGAAGAAATGAATAGATGGCTCATGTATGTTTTAATTGTGCTTAAATAAAACCAGAAAACTGCTCTTAAAAAAAAAGGCATCTAAACGACTTAATCTCTATGATAAAAGGTTAAAATCGGCGTCTGAGATCTAATCAAACTGGATTTCTTTCCAAAACTGAAATCCCACACGTGTGCATACACGCAGCAGATTGTGTAACAGGACGATTCCCGGTCCTGGCAGACACACTGGGGCTGACCATGGTCACCGGACCCTGGACTCTCCTGGCACGCTTAGGGCCACGCAGGTTATCTAGTACCTCTGCTTGCACTTCCCTTTCCCTTTCTTAGGTGATTGTGCAAAAGGAGTGGGCCCCGGCTTTGTGCGTGGGACTGGAGACGGAGCTCCATCCAGGCAGGTATCCGGAGAAGGTGAGCCGCAGGTAGACAGCCTGCGGTCGCCAGGCCCACGCTGGGGGGGGGGGTCCTCTTGGAAATCCTTCCCCGGCACACGTGGTGCTAGGAAACCCACCCCGAGGGACAAAGCCAGCCCCCCAGCCCTACGGTTTCCAGACAGGGCGTCGCCAAGGGGACAGGGACGTGCCCCTCGGGCCGCCCGGGGGCCCGAGCTACCGGACCCCGGCCGCGGTCCTCTCTCCAGCCGCTCCCTCCGCCGGGCCTGACGTCACCCGGCCCTGCCGACGCAGCCGACTCCGCCCCCGCCAGTGCGTGAGGGGGCGGGGCCACGGGCCGACGGGACCGCGGGGCGTCCTATTGGTCCGGAGGTTTGAGTGACGCGCAGAGGTCACGCCCTCCCCGCCCCTCCGGCGCTCTCCGGGTCTCGAGCGCTCGGGTGCTGACGTGTCGCGGCGGCCGGCTTCCGCTCCTCCCCGCGGCCGCAGCCAGTCAGGGCGGCGTGAGGGGCGGGCTGGCCGGGGCGCGCGCTCCCTGGGGCTGGGCTCGCGGCCCGCCCCGCCGCCCCGCCGCCCCCCGGATGAGGGTATATATTCCGAACGGGCGCGGGACGCCGAGCACGGGCCGAGCCGAGGAGCCGAGGGAGGTAGGGGAACCGGCCCGGGAGCGGGGCCCGGGGGCTGACTGAGCCCCCCCCACGTTCCCGTGGCCACGCCGCGGGTCCGCCCGCACACCCGCGCCCGGCCGCGGTCCCCGTCCTCGTCCAGGTCCCCGCAGCCTGTGGGCCGGGCGCCGGGTGGGGGGCGCGGCACGGGACGGACCGGGACCCGGGCGCCCTGACGGTGGGCGCGGGGGACGACCCGCGCCGAGCTCTGCGAGAGCCCGATGGGGGTGTCTCCGTGGAAGTGGGTGTTCGTTAGCGCCGGGGCAGTGAATCGGGGTGACAAGGACGGGGGTCCTTACGGGGCATATGACAGGATCAAGCCTGCTCTGCCCCTCGTTCCTCCACACTGAACGCATTGCATTGGCAGAGGGGTCTCTCTCTCCTCGGTGAAGCGAGCACACATGTGTTGAACAGATGCAGTTTATTTTTATTTTTATTGATCATCAAGTTTGGCCTGATCATGGGCCGTATGTATTTGAACACAGTTTGTAAAATCTGAAATCGGGTGGTAGTGGTTATGATACTATGCATAGTCTGTCATCTTGTAGGGCAAGAGTTTAGGGATTCTGAGGTGAAATTCCCTGGGTGTGGAGCCAAGGGTGTGCAGGAAACTGAAGGCACTTGTCTTTCACTCTAAAGTCAGTTGGCTCACATAGCTGGGGCTGAAAAAGATTCATAGGCTGTGTGCTGCCCAGCAGGATTCAGTCAGCGGTTATGACTTAACCTCAGTTCTAGTTTACACAAGTTATTTTTTTAATTGTTTATTTGGAAGAAGAGAAAGATAAAAGAAAAAGGATATGAATGAGAATGGATGCACCCAGGGCCTAGTGCCACTGTAAAAGAATTCCAGACACACGTGTCACTTTGTGCAACTGGCTTTCCATGGGTTCAGGGGCTGGAACCTAGGTCTTCAGGCCCATGCCTTTAACTATGGAGCGTTAATTTTCAAAAGTTCTAAGAGGTTTAGTTACTCATTTTAAGTATGGCAGCAGATGCAGGGGAAAAGGGGAGAACAGAAAAAAGGAGGAAGAAATGCTTTCTTTCTTTGACACTGGTGTGTAAGTAATAAAGGCACATTGGGTAATAGTGGAATACTGCCACGCTTGTCATTTGTGTTGATTCAGATGCATTAGGCTGTAGGCTAATATCATATTTGTCATGATTTCCTGAGCAGATTTTTTTTTTTTTTGAGGTAGGGTCTTGCTCTCCAGGCTGACCTGGAATTCACTATGTAGTCTCAGGCTGGTCTCAAACTCAGGAATTCTTCAATCTCTGCTTCCCAGGTGCTGAGATTAAAGGTGTGCAAGCGCTAGCCTGGCCACTCTCTTCTTTATTGACTTTTCATCACACACACTTTTCTACCTCTTACCAGCTTTAGTAGGAAATAAGGTACTCTATTGATGATGTAGAGGTGATTTTAGCTGTCTCAGGTAAACATCGTAAGTTACGCTTGTCGCACACTCAAGTATGGGTGTTACATTATGACTATTACATAACATACAAATAAGCATGTATGACTTTGAAAACCTTTGCAGATTGCCAGTGTTCTCGGTCTAGATACCAAATTTACTATGCGTTTTTACCTGCATGGATCAATTTTGAATTGATATTGAATATTAAGTGACTTTTCAAGGTAGAGTTTTGCTCTAGTCCAGACTGACCTAGAATTCACTATGTGGCCTTGAACTCAGGGTGACTCTCCTACCTCTGAGTAGGAGGATTACCTGAGTGATGGGATTGAAGGTAAATGCCACCACACTATCTTAAGTGACTTTTTGTTTTGTGTTTTTGAAGTGGGGGTCTCACTCTAGCCCAAACTGACCTGGAACTCACTGTGGCCCAGGCTGACCTTGAACTCAATAGCAGTTCTAGCTCAACCTCCTGAGTGCTGAGATTAAAGGCATGAGTCCCTGTGCCTGTCTTCTGAATGACTTTTTTGCTTTGTTTTGTTTTTTGAGGTAGGGTCTCGCTCTAGCCCAGGCTGACCTAGAATTCACTATGTAGTCTCAGGCTGGCCTCAAACTCACAGTGATCCTCCTACCTCTGCCTCCCAAGTGCTAGGATTAAAGGTGTGCAGGTGTGCACCACCACACCTGGCTGGAATGGCTTTTTAAAAGAAAAAGTTTGACTTAATACTTGAAATATAATTTGTTTGCATGTACTTTAGTAGACAGCCTTCTCTTTATTTTAGAGGATATGTGGAAAAGGTTGGGCTCTCTTATCTTTGTGAGTAAATACATACACGAGGAAGTGAAATTCTTTGCACAGGGTCAGATGATGTGGGAGGAACCCAAATCCTTCTATTTCTTTGATTATATTTTTCTCTACTGGTCTTCTCACTCATTATAGTATCCAATGTACTCCCTTAAATCCAGGCAAAAGCAATGTCATAAATGATACACTGAGAACCATTTCTTATATGTGTTTTTTAAAAATATAAAGCAACATAATGGTTGGAATTTATATTCATTAATAATACTTTTAAAATATCTTAGAGAACATCAAGGCTCAGTCTCCTGACTTCATTGGTCTTGCATCTACCTACACTGGAGGATTCCATTCAGATCATACCTTAACCTCATGCAGTGATGACCCTGAAAGTGTAGTTAGTAGCTCTAGTCTCATCTTTGAGCTCTAACCCGCTGTTGTGCGGTCTGGTCAGCATTTTTACTTGGCTGTCTAATAGCCATAACAAGCTTAACATTCCAGTTTCCACACTTCTCTCAATCTGCTCCTGTCATGATGTTTCTCCATCCTCAGTGAATGGTACCACGTTTCTGTGTTGGATCTGTTCATTCACTTACTTAGAAGCCTTTTTCTTCATTCAGATGTATTCCCAAATATTGGCTCTCTAGAGGCCCTCCCTGACCTGTCTACAATACACACCATTGGCCCTGTTGCTCCTTTGTCCCTTCTCCTACTTAATTTTTCTTCATAGCCTTGTCTCATGACAATTACTGTTTTTTCCTACACTGGATGTGCGCATGCACATTGCTGCTTTCTTCGTTGTGTTTCCCTATCATCCAGATCAGCGTCTGGTACATAGGAAGTGCTCTTAAATATTTGCTGAATGAATTAATGACACATGCAAGTGAATTTCCCTTCAGCATAGTCTATTAGCCTATATGTACACACATAAAGGAAGCTTTGGGGGGTCATCTATTCATATAAGCCAGGAGCGTGATTGTAGACCCATAGCACAGAGCATAGTCACATTCTGCATAAATAACACTGTCTCACAGCAGACATAGATTATGATGGAGCTCAAACACTCCAGTTGCCTACCTACATTGTTGCCCTTGTATTGTAGCAGTTCACATCACTACATGATCTGGGGTTACAACAAGTGAATATAAGAAAAGTCTCCTATGAAACCGTATGCATGTTACATGTGTTATGGCCTTCTCAATGCATCCTGGTTTACTGTGTGCCTTGTGCATATGGCTTTATGTGGGAACTGGGGAATTGAACTCCGGTCCTACTGCTTAGCAGGCAAACACCTTAACTGCTAAGCCATCTCTCCAGCCCTATTATGTTTTTTTGACTCTATGTTTTTGTGTTTTTAGCATGCTGCTTTAGCATGTGGGTACTGGGGAATTGAACCCAGGTCGCTAGGCTTGCAGGCAAGTGCCTTAACCCCTGAGATATCTCTCCAGTCTACTGTGTGCCTTGATTGCATCAAGAAGCCATGTTGGGTGATTGGCACATCTTGGTTAGTGTAAGCATGCCCTGTGATCTTCACACATGATGGACTCATCTAGTGGTTTGAGTCTTAGAATCCATCCCCATTGTTAAATGGTACATGGCTGCAGCAGCATTCATAAATTTCTGCCCCTATATTCTAACTTTGTTCCTTGAATACATGTAATTTTTGGTCATTTTTCTTACCATTTTAAGTAGAATTTATTTTCTTACATCCTTTTTCTTCATCATTGCCCCACTCAAGTAGTACCCCCGTCATGTTCAGAAGGCACTGAAAGACTCGGTGCTCTTGAGTACAAATTTTACTTATAACAGTAGCTGAGCACATTCATAGAGGGCTCTCTATGTGCCAGACACTTTTTAAAATACTCTTTATCAGATGAACTCATCAATCTTCTAATCTTAGCGGCCAGGACTCTTTGCCTTTGAGACAGGGTTTTGCTGCATCCCTGACATGGGCTCAGCTCTGTAGCCTAGAGCATCCTCAGACTCCATCCTCAAGTGCTGAGATTACATCATACACTAGCACGCCTGGCTAAGTACTCTCTCTGTCCTCTTTATAGATGTGAAAAATCGTAGTCCAGTCAGGTTAAGTAACTAACTGAAGGTTGCAGTCCTGGAGTATGGTAGAGCTGAGATCAGAACTTAGCCAGTCTGACTCAGGAGCCTGGTGCTGGTCACCAGCAGACTATACTTCTCCTCGAAATGAGACCTTGTGGTAGACTTCTAGTATTTCTTCTGCTTTATTAAGAAGTGTAGACAGAGCATAGACTTTAAGGTCACCTACATATGAATTTGCATTCCCATTTTTTCTAACTAGTGGTAATGTAGCCTGAGGCAGATTACTTGACCTCCTTGAGGCTCATTGTCTCATTGATTATAAAGATTATTTACGTTATGTCTCAACCTTGTGGGGAAAATTTTATTCCCATAATTCAGATGAGATGCCCAATTTGAAAGCTGCCTTGACTTGGTCCAGACAGTAGAGCCAGGAATAAAATCAGCACTGTTTGATCCCTAGGCCTGACAGCTTGTAGTGCAGGAGAGTGTGTTGTTGTGCCGTGTTGTAAGACTTTTCATGGTTGTAGAAGGGGCACCAGAGTGCCATCTTCATGGGGTGTAGCTTCTTTCTGACTCAGGTCTTGTCACAAGTGGGTGCACCTGTATTTGCTTCCTCTTGTTGCAAAGTGTTATTACCACTGCCTCAGGATACAAGGCATATGAGCTTGTAAATGACGTTTGATGTTTAATGGCTGTGATGAGGTAGATACTGTTGCTAATATCATTTTATAGTTAAGGGACCTGTGGCACGGGGAAGTTTTGTGACACAGATGAACTCTGGAATTGTGCTCTGTACTACTTTTCACCATTGTATGAAAGAATAGGTCCGCTCTTTGGTGGCTACTTTTCCTTTAATCCTTATACATGGTTGTAATACACAGTGATAAGCCTACAGTGAGTGTTAAATTTAGTCCTTTCACTCTTTTCCCCTTTAATTAATCTGGTTCAAACCTTTGGTTTTTCTTTTAAAAGGTTTATTTTACAAATAAAATACAAAATAATGGCTTTCATTATGACACACATATATACATGGATTTGTGCATATATACATATACATATATACACACACATATAATCATTCTTTCTTTATATAATATATAATCTTTCTATAATATAAAGATATATAAAGATATACAATATGTATAATATATATAATATAAAGATATATAAAGATACATATAATATAATATAAAGAATATATAATATCCTTTCTTTCTATAATCATTCTCCTGAAGGTTCTACTGTCTTCCCAAACAGTGCCTCTTTGCTGAGGATAAAGTCTTCAAATATATGAGCCTATGGGAGATGCTTTACATTCTAACCACCACTGGCTGGGCATATGGTAGTTCTGTTGTTAGGTTGTTGTTTTTTTCTTTGCTTTTTTGTTTGTTTGTTTTTGTTTTTCAAGGTAGGATATCGCTCTAGCTCTGGTTGACTTGGAATTCACTATGGAGTCTCAGGGTGGTGTCAGACTCCCAGTGATCCTCTTTCCTCTGCCTCCTGAGTGCTGGGATTTAAGGTGTGCACCACCACAAGTGGCTGTTGTTAGTTTTTGAGCAACTTCCAGCTGACTTCCATAGTGGCTGCACTAGTTTTTGTTCTACCACTAGTTGTGTAAGAAGGGTTTCTCTTTCCCTACATCCTTGGTAGTATTGGTTGTCATTCACTCTGTTGAACATCCTTGGCTTTTCTTAGTTCTGTCTGTCTTTTTTTTTTTTTTTTTTTTTGAGGTAGGGTCTCACTGTAGTCCAGGCTACAACAATCTTGCATGATTTTCACAGATTGTCATGGTCTAGCTCAACCCTACACCATATCCCATCATTTTACCCATGACGTTCTTCCTGCTCTCTGTCCCATGCATGCCCACTCATGGTCACCAGGATCTGCTTGTTTCCCGACCTTCTCTGTGCAGTCTACCCAACCCTGGAGGCTCACAGACAGATTGTGAACTCTTTCCAGCCAGTGCCTATCTTCCTGCATCTGTCTGCTAAGTAGACTAAATATTTCTTTATTCTCTTTTAAAAAACACTATGCAGTTTAACGTTTTGTCATGTGACAGGAGGGTACTCATGCTATATGAATAACTGATCCTTATGCATGTGTTACTTTTCTCTGTGGTTAAGAGTCCAAGTTTTCAGTGAGTAAAGGTAATGAATGGATATGTTTCCATTGCTTCTCTGTTACTGAAATGAAATGTACTTTTTATGATTCAAGGTGGTCCTATATTCCTGAATATTGCTATATTCTGATTCAACAATAGTTATTTTTAATCACTCGGGACCCAGGAGAAGAGTGGAAATTCTAAGTGATAGCTAGTGGTCAAAGGATTAGTACGGAGGCAACAAGTGTAAAGAGTGTGAGCCTTGGCATGAGCTTGCCTGGGTTCATGCCTCACTCTGCCTCTTTGCACTTCAGTCTCCTCACCTGTAAAGTAGTGGTAACAGTAGTATAGGAGTGTGTGCGTGTGCTACAGGCATGCATAGCTTAGTGATAGGGATATGTTCTGAGAGATGTGTCATCAGGCCATTTTATTATTGTGCAGACATAATAGAGCAGCATGCAGCCAAAGGTGGTTGTGATGAGGTGCTATAGTCTTAAGTGTATGTGGGCTCTTGTTGACTAAAATGCTGTTATGCTGTAATAACATATGTACATATGCCTGTTTAGTATGAAACACCCTCACATTGAGGTTGGACTTTGGCCTGCTATAAATTCCTTTTCTCTTTTAGGTTCACAGCTCTCACACGTGTGCTTGTAGAAAGCTACCAGAGCACTATGAATGTCAGTGACCTCAAACTCAGGTTGTCCAAAGCTGGACAAGGACATGTGCTGCAGTTCTGGAATGATCTGGAAGAAGCCCAGCAGGCAGATCTTTATGCAGAGCTCCAGGCCATGGACTTTGAGGAGCTGAACTTCTTTTTCCAAAAAGCTATGGAAGGATTTAACCAGTCCTCTCGCCAGGAGAAAGTGGATGCACGAATGGAGCCTGTCCCTCGGGAGGTGTTGGGCAGTGCCACCAGGGATCAAGAGCAGCTCCAGGCCTGGGAAAGTGAAGGTATCTAGCACATGCCCATTTCGTATAACATATGCTATGAGATATTGGCATTGTTCAGGTAGCTGGATCATGTTATTGGTACTTTGGACTCTCACTCCCTTAAGCCAGGTGACCCCTGGGAAAAATGACAGTCTTGTCTTGCTAGTTGCAGTGTCTCACATTGCTGTCCTTACTTTTCTGATGCCTGATTCAAAGCTTTTCTCAATTTGTCTTCATTTGCCCTGTGTCTTTCCCGCTTCAGTTTCTACACTCCTGCTAAATTTCGTTTCCTGAGATTTCTTAGTACCAGCTAATGTTTTAGTTTAAGCTGGTTTACTCTGAAAACCTGCCCTGCCCTGACCCTAGCAGGTGTTTTCAATCTCTTTCCTTTCATATTTCTCCCCACTCCTGCCCCACAAATTTTTGCTGAGCTAATGATTCACCATACCTGAGTGTTGTATTATGCCTTTTTCTCATTTGCTTATGTTTATCCGTAGCTTGTGCTCTTTCCTGTGCCTTGTTGGGTCACCTTGGAAGGTCATGTGTTAAGAGTTTTTAGGCAGTGGTTCTGTCATCATTTTGTGTGGTACTGGACTTTCATGCCTGCTAGGCAAGCACTCTATGACTGAGCTACACCTCCTCCCCCCCCTTTTTTTTAACTTTTTGAGACAGTGTCCCACTAAGTTGCTCAGGTTGGCCTTGAACTCACTCTGTAGCCCAGGCAAGCTGGCAAGCCTTGAACTTGAAGTCCTTCTTTCTGCCTTAGCCTTTTGAGTAGCTGGAATTACAGGTTTGTGCCACCAAGCTCAGCTCTAATACTGGTTTGTCTTATACCTGCTATTTACAACATTTTCTTCAACATCCCAAGTTGGAATTAATTGTTCGTACCTTTATTTCCTCCCACCTTATAGTAATAGTTGTTTACATTTGTGTTTCTTATTGTCCTTAGTTAAGAAAGAACAGCTCACATCTTGCCTGTGTCAATTATCATTTAGAAGAAAATTTGTAGTTTACTGCTCAGTAATGTTAAATTGCCCCAAAGATTTCTATTCTAAAGCATATAAAGGATTCTGTTTCATGTCTAGCACTAATTTGTGCTTTTGAGAATGGCAAAATGGCTAAACTGTAGTTTTTTTGTGTAGTTGAGAGCTTTGGATTTTATAATTTATTGCACCACTGTAGTAAAAGGTTTACTAAATATTGTAGCCAAGGTCCTTGCAGGAGTTGTTTTTGCATGTCTTCCATGAAATGCTCAATAAGCTGTGTGTGGTGGCACATGCCTTTAATCCCAGCACTTGGGAGGTAGAGGTAGGAGGAGCGTTGTGAGTTCAAGGCCACCCTGAAACTACATAATGAATTTCAGGTCAGCCTGGACTAGAGGGAGACTTGACCGTTGAAAAACCAAAAAAATCTTGATGAAAGAAGCACAGTTTCAGAGGATTCAGTCGTCATGATGGCGAGGGCTTAGAGGGGCAGAGCAGTTCACACCATGGACCAGAAAGCAGAGAAAGGGGAATGCCAGCATAAAACTAGCTTTTCCCTCTCTCTCTCTTTTTTAATCAAAAAAATTTTATTTATTGCAAGCAGAGAGATACAAAGAGAGAGGAGAGAGAGAGAGAGAAAAAGAGAAAGAGAAAGAGAATATGGGTACACCAGGGCCTCTAGCCACTGCAAATGAACTCCAAATGCATGTGCCATTTAGTGCATTTGGCTTACCCCAGTCCATAGGCACTGGAGACAAGCACCTTAACCGCTGAACCATCTCTCCAGCCCTCCTCTTTCCTTTTTATTCTACAGCCCACAGGATGGTGCCACCCACATGTGGGGTGGGTCTTCCCCTCAGTTAGCCTTCCCTGGAAATATGCCTTGCCAGTCTCCTAGGGGATTCTGAATACAGTCAAATTGACAATAAAGAATAATAATCTTAGCCCTTGAGGGTATGTGCTTCTTGTCAAATCTGGGCCTCATTCCTTAACTGAATGAGCAAATGAGAATAATAATTATCTGTCCTTTTAAAAGACACTTGATTACGGAAACCAATATCAAAATAACAAATTGTAACCTCATTAAATCCATTTTTATTTTCTCACATTATTGCCTAGTACTTGGCTGTATACATGTTTGCTTTTTATAGATTGGCAGTATTATTATAGTTATTTTATGTCTATATATATTTGTACCATACCCAACTATTTTGTCTTCTAGTCTTTGACATTCTGCCTCTCCCTCCCCCCCAACTGAAAGAAAGACAGTTGGCATTATCAACTATATACTTCTCTGTGTCTTTATCTAGGTTCAAATATATATTAATTTTCAACTTTTGTTCCAAAGATCTGTGTGTCACTTCTGGGGAAGCTGTCTGATTTAGGAAATGGGGAACAGATACTAACTAGGTAGATCTTTAGCTCCTTCTGTCCCCACTGAAAGAATAGATTTACTGTTTTTAAAAAAATATTTTATTTATTTTTCAGAGAGAGAGAGAGAGAGAGAGAGAGAGAGAGAGAGAGAGAGAGAGAGAGAGAGAGAGAGAGAGACAGGGCCACCTTGTGGGTCTGGCTTATGTGGGTCCTGGGGAATTGAACCCAGGGCCTTAGGCACCAGAGGCAAGTGCCTTATCCGCTAAGCCGTCTCTCCAGCCCAAGAATAGATTTACTTTTTTATGTTTTATGTAATTTATCTTTATATGAGTCTTACTCAAAATAGGGGCTGCCAGTGAGAAGTGAGAGAACATTGCATTCACTAATTCCTTCCTCCTCCTCCTCTGAGTTTCTGGAGGGCTACTTTGTGACACAGAGTCTCCCTGACTTGTTTCCCTCCAGTTTTCTAGCTAGCCATGTTTCTTCATGGGATTTTAAGAGATAGTAATTTACAGGTATTCAAAACTTGACCTTCTGTAGTGGCCATCAGCAACAATCAGGACCTCCTATGATTGGAATCTGCTTGAGAGCTCTTTGTTGGCATCTGTGGATTTGCACTTAAACTGTAGCCCACAGCTATCAGAACACATACAAAAGAGCAAAGTGAACTTCCTATTGGCTTAGTATCAAGAATCAATATTTGTGGCTTTAACTGTAGGGTGAAGATTTTATAACTGACTTTATATCAATTTCACTTGACTAGAAACTGTCATATATTTATACATTCATAACAAAGGCTTGTTTTTTTTCAAAATGAAGTTTTTATAATGTTATCAAAGGGAGGAAATTGCCCATTGTGAAACTATATATAGCATTATATTGCACATAGTGTGAAGATCCTGATAATTGTTTCAAGGACAACACTGTTTTCTTCAGGATGGGAGTGAAAGCATTGACCAATAATCTCAAAATGTCTGCTGTTGATTGAAATGATAATGATTTTGAAACCTAGCATAAAATATTCTTTAGAGGGGCTGGAGAGATGGCTTAGCTGTGGTTAAGGCATTTGCCTGCAAAGCAGAAGGACCCAAGTTCAATTCCCCAGTGCCCATGTAAAGTCAGATACATGTGGTGCATGTGTCTGGAGTTCATTTGTAGTGGCTGGAGACCCTGGCATGCCCATTCTCTCTTTTTCTCTCACTCTCTTTCTCTCTCTCTGTCTCAAATATAAATATAAAAATATAAATATAAATAAATATAAAAAAATTCTTTTTATGCGTGATGAATGCCTAGGTAATCTCCTTGTTAAAAAAGGGCCTCTTTAGTTAAGTTTTTCAAGTTTTCTGGCTGTGCATGAACAATGTAACATGGAGTAACTGGAAGTTGAAATTGAAGGAGAATTAGTTGGAGGCTGTGAGGAGAATTTTATTTTAGTAAAGATACACTGGGAAAATATGATTGCTTAATAAATTTGTAAGCAAGGAAAGGGTGGGGGGTGAGGGAGAGAATGGGGCCAGGTGTGATGGTTCACACCTTTAATCCCAGAAATTGGGAGGCAGAGATAGGAGGTTCTCTGTGAGTTTGAGATCACTCAGACGTAGTCAATTCCAAGTCAGCCTGGGCTAGAGCAAGACCCTACCTTGAAAAAGAAACAATAAAACAAAACCAAAAAGCTCCAGGGACTAGTGCTACTGCATAGGAACTCTGGACACATGCACTACTCTGTGAACTTGGCATTAATTCTGGGGAATTGAACCCAGGCCACAAATTCAGGTTTTGTAAACAAGTGTTTTTAACCACTGAGCCATCTCCCCAGCCCATAAATTCTATTCTTTATTTAGAATGCATACTTATTTGAATTCGGGTTAATAAATCAATCTTCTAATTTTATACTATTATAATTACTATTCAGTATAAATACTTTTTCTTGCCTATGAGACATGTCCCTCCAAACTGTAGTTTATTGTTTTGAGGAGGCATGCTGCGGATGGAACACAGGGCCTTGTCCAGTATGTGCTAGGCAACACTCTGTCATCGAGGGATAGCCCAGCACCTGAAGTGGTTTGCTTTACCGTATTGCAGTGTTGTAGAAAGGTCAATGGATTACTCAATTTAAGTGTGTTCATAACATTATCTCCTCTACATTTTCTTAAATCTACTATGGTAATGTTTTAATAGTTTTATTTAAAAATTGATACATACTTGTTTCAGAGAAATTGGAAAATATTAAAGATGTCAAAGGAAGCCAGGTGTGGTGGTACACGCCTTTAATTCTAGTACCTAGTAGGCAGAGATAGGATGATTGCTGTGAGTTCAAGGCCACCCTGAGACTACAAAGTGAATTTCAGGTCAGCCTGAGCTACAGTAAGATCCTGAATGAATGGATGAATGAATGAATAAATAAATAAATAAATAAATAAATGTCAAAGGAAAAATACAAATCTTTTCCACCTCACAATCCAGAGATAATCACTACTCTTGTTTAATAATATTTACTTTTATACATACACACATGTATACATTAGGATTATGGTTTGTGTATAATTTTGTAGTCAAGCATTTACTGTGAAAAATCAAGTATATTTTGAACCAAATATTTAGAGACAAATCTACTACAGTGAACTTTCACAAATGCTATTGATTAATAATTATATTAGTGTTACTTTTGTTTCATCTGTTTCCTTTTCTTTGATGCTGTATTTTAAGGCAAATCCTAAGTATATTTTTCTCCTAAATTCAGCATGTATCTCTGATATTTACACAACTCTATAGACTTCTTTTCGCTAATTACAGTGCCTTTTTATACCAAATGAAACTCACAACAATACCCTCGATTATAAATTCAGACAGAAATTTTCTTGATTAGTTTGCTTTTTTATGCTTAACTTTTTGGGGGAACAGTTCAGTTGTAATATGTGACTAAAGACTGTGGCTGGGTGTGATGGTGTATGTCTATATTCCTGATACTTGGGAAACGGAGGCAGCAGGATCAGGAGTTCAAGGCCACCTGTGGCTACCTGGCAAGTTCAAGTCCAGCCTGAGCTGCATAAAATGCTGTATCAAAAAACAAGAAGAAGGCTCCGTGAAACCGGCGTCATGGCTGCTGCGGGGCCCGTGCTGCCATGTCCCTGTCCGCACTGCTTCCCCTCCTGCTGCTCCTCTCCGCTCGCATGGCGGCTGCGGCCTGCACTCCAAGGGCACCCTGCCCCTGGATACGATCACTTTCTACAAGATTATGGTGACAAACTGAACATGGAGCTGAGTGAGAAATACAAGCTAGAGAAAGAGAATTACCCAGTCTTCTACCTCTTTCGGGATGAGGACTTTGAGAACCCAGTCCCATACAGTGGGGAAGTCAAGGTTGGAGCCATCCAGCGCTGGCTAAAGGGACAAGGCGTCTACCTGGGCATGCCTGGATGCCTTCCTGTGTATGATGCTCTGGCAGGAGAGTTCATCAAGGCCTCTAGCATGGATGCCCGTCAGGCCATCCTGAAGCAGGGGCAAGACCACCTCTCAAGTGTGAAGGAGACTGAGAAGAAGTGGGCAGAGCAGTACCTGAAGATCATGGGGAAGATCTTGGACCAGGGTGAGGACTTCCCAGCATCTGAGATGACCCGGCTTACCAAGCTGATTGAGAAGAACAAGATGAGCGATGGGAAGAAGGAAGGGCTCCAGAAGAGCTTGAACATCCTGACTGCCTTCCAGAAGAAGGGGGCTGAGAAGGAGGAGCTGTGAAAAGGCATTCTGGGGTTTCCAGGGTCTGCTGGGGTTGGGGAGGGAAGAGTTGCCTGTTGGACTCCAGACCTTTGTGAGATAAAAGGTGGTGGACAAAATGGTGAATGAACTAGAGATCTGAGCCCTGAGAATGCCTGGACATTGATGCTGATGTGACTGTGCTTAGGACATCTGGAGCTTACACACACAGCTAGTGAAACACCTCCTCAGAAGGAATTGGTGCTATGAAGAGGAAGGTACTGTCCAGGTCCATGACAAATAAAATTGTAATAAAAGTGTCAGTGTTTCCATTAAAAAAAAAAAAAAACAAGAAGACAAAAATATTTCCTTTGACTAGCTTTTGGATAGCTTTCCTTTATTTTCACTGGTGGAATAGCCCCCCCCCCCCCATACCTTCAGCTTGTCCTGGACTTCTGACAGGTTCCATGAGAGCTCTATTGTGCTCTGCTTCTGAAGCACCTGGTCTCCCTTCCTTGTTTCAGGCACACGCCCAGTTAAAGTGTGTGCCAGGAATTAGTCCAAGCAGGAAGCTATCCAGGAAGCAGTTGACCTCTCAGGGGCCACTGTAAACTCTTCTCTTTTTCTTGTAAATGTTATCAGGAACGAATTGTGTGGGCTCGCCATGCATGACTCCCCTGGAAATCCTTCACTCTGGCCTGAAATTTTTATTTTCATTTTTGCCTCTTTTTAACTCGGGTCCTATAATGGAGAGATGAAAAGAATGATTTAGTGATGTCATTTTCAGGTTTTTCTTTTTTCTGAAGTTGCTTTAGGATATGTATGTATATGTGTTACTTAAAAAATTTTGTTTTTGGAGATAGGGTTTTGCTATGAAGTCCAAGCTGGCCTTAAACTATTGCTTCTGTCTCCCAGGTGCTGGGATTACATTGTACCACCATGCCCAGCCAACTTTAGGATACGAAAAGTTCATAATTTCCAGATTGCCACACAGGCTAAATACATTTATAGATAGTTTTTCAGGTAGGAGTCTACATGAAATTTCTAATAGGACATATATTTTGAAGTAATGCATAACTACCTTATAATTGAATAGCTTACTAAATTTTGTTTGCCATTTAATTTCAAGCAGCGTTTTCTGTGTAGTTAAAAGGAGCTGCTAATTTTACTGTTGTGTACATTTGCTAAGCACTGCAGATGTATTGTGGGAGCTCACCTCAGCTATTGCACCCTCCATTTGGTGTGTGGATGGACAACCACAGAACTGGGCTCAGTTTTGAATTGTCCTTGGTTTGATACTTCATGGACTGCTCTCTTTCGTTTTTCTCTGTCTGCTTATAAGGTAGATGCAAAAGTGTAAAGAAGTTAATATAGAAACTGATGTAGTCAACCTTTCTCATTGCTGCACAAAGAACCCAACCAAAAGGCAGCTTGTGGAGGAATGAGTTATTTTGGCTTAAAGACTCAAGGGGAAGCTCCATGATGGCAGGGAAATGACAGCATGAGCAGAAGGTGGGCATCACCTCTGCCACAGCACGGCAAACCGTAGCAGGAAAGTGTGCCAAACACTGGCAAGATGAAGCTGGCTATAATCTCCATATCCCCACCCACAATAACACATCTCCAACAAGGTTCCAATTCCAAAACAGCCATTAGCTGGGAATCAAGCATTCAGAACACATTAAGTTTATGGGGGACACCTGAATCAAACCGCTACAGAAAGCTTTTTGTAAATAAGCATATATGTATATAGATTATAACTCATAATCACAGTTCAGTGGAGATGGTATGTAAAAGTATATGAACCTGGAAATGTACACCTGGCAAGCATAATTCCAATGGCACTGTTAAAAAAGTGGTGACCAGATTGGTGACCAGACCTGCAAATGGAGAGTTGAGGAAAATGGGTAAAGAAACAAGCACATACTGTTGAAGAAAGAAAATGAAGTTACAGGGAGCTGTTGATTTTGAAAACCTTTAAAACTGAAAAAAGAAAAGTGGGAAATTGGAACACAGCAGTGGTTTAGGGAGCTGATCCCAGGAAAGGAAACGTTCATACAGGGATGGTGTTTGGTTGGAGCTGCAGGGGCAGGCGCTGACACATGGAGCTTGTGAGAACCAGAGTGCGGCTGTCAGAAATACTGTGCCTTGGACTGAGTGAAGCTGAAATTCACAGCACAGCAGCCTAAAAAGGATGTGAAACTCTGAAAAAAGATGTTCAGAAACTTCTGATTCTGAACACCTGAGGTTCTGACTGATTTCAGATCTCTGTCTGCAGCTCCAGACCTGACCAGCATGAGGCTCTTACCAACTCGTTATGTGACTTCAGGGTGCTCTTTCAGATCTGCTGGGTGTGTGTTATAATTGTAACCTAATATATTATGCATGTACTAAGTGCATGTATGATGCATACTTCCTAAAGATGTAAGGGTTTTGTATTATGTAATAAATCTGGCCCAAGGGATGATGGACTTGTATTTTAAAATAATGCTCTTTTGGTCAGTGGAGCAGAATTAAATTATTTAGCAGAATTGACGGTTTCTGGTAATTTATGGAATGACCAAAGATAAGAAAGTTTTCAGATTTGCCTTATTTGTTTCCCTGCTCCCTTCACACTCCTTCATCTCAGTCAGTTTTTGTTACATGATGGCTAAAGATGGACATAAACCCAGAATACTGTTAAAAATGTTAATGTTCAGAAGGCAGAGGTAAAAGGATCACTGTGAGTTCAAGGCCAGCCTGGGACTACAGAGTTTCAGATCAGCCTGGGCTAGAGTGAGACTCTACTTGGAAACAACACCAGCAACAAAAGTGTTTGGGAAAGGCTGGACAATGCTGGGTCTTCCTTGCTCAGCAGCTTTTTGCTTTAGGGGGATGGTTAAGAGTGGTTATGAGAAGTATATTCCCTCATGAATTTAGTGCAAGAGAGAATGGAAATGATGGTGTTGTAATCTGTGTGTTTTTATTTGGTGTGGTAGACTATTGGAGGTGGTGTGGGGTGAATAGGCTGTGGAGTCAAGTTCTCATCCTGAGTCATGTTTGCTAGCCTATTACCACTGTACTGTTTAGGGAATAAGACAACATAGTGTACAAATTCAGTACAGTCACTGCTTTTTAAAAAATATATATATTTTAAGTCCACAGTTGGTTCAGTTTTCAGTTGGAGAACCTGTGGTGATAGAGGGCTGAAGGTGGGTGATAGTGGCCAAACTGCCTTCTCTGGCCTGATTTTTATTGTGGCTTTTAGTGAAAGTAAACCTTAAAGTATGAAGTTCCAAAATCTAGAACAAAGCTGTCATGTTTTGCTTTAATCTTACCTAAAATTTTGAAGTTTTTCTTGCTTGCTAGAGACCCACTTTCCATGCAGCCTTCCCTCACATGCTTCTCTGCCTCTTGTCACTCAGGCTCTCCACCTTTGAGTGATAAAATGGATCTTAGAAATGAGAATGGGAGGGGCTGGAGATGATGGCTCAGTTGTTAAGGCACTTGCCTCCAGTGCTTAAGGCCCTGGGTTCAATTCCCCAGTACCCACATAAGCCAGACCCACAAGGTGGCCCTGGTGCTTTCTCCCTCTCTTTCTCTATCTCTGTGTTTCTCTGCTTGAAGATAAATAAATAAAATATTTAAAAAAAAAGAAATGAGAATGGGACACTATTTTGATGCTATTTTTAATTGAAACTGAGAGCCTTATTCTTTCAATAGCTACCCCTCTGCTCCCTTGTTTTCACTACTAGAGACTAACTTGTTAGGCAAATGTTGTGCCACTGAGCTAAATAATCTAGCCTTCCTTCATTAGTTCAAAGGATGTCTTGGTTCAAATAATATTTTTATTTAAGCATCATGATTGATTATTATTAAAAACGAGTAGGTTCTGACCGAACCAAGTCAGTAATGAAAAGACTGAGTTTTGTTTTGTTTTGAGATACTGCTGGGCCATTTGTTTAAGAAGTTTTATACATTTTTATTCAGATATAAATACAATAAATGCCTAATGGCATGTTTCAGCAAGTGTTTTCATGAGTATTACTACCATTCCAGTCTTGATTTGGAACATTTTAATACCCCTTCTGGGTAACTCTTGAAGCTCATCTGAGTTGGGTTCCCAGCTTCCTACTTTCAGAACCTGGCTTCTTAACCATTGTGATGTCCTGCATTCCTAACTGAAGGCTTTTCTTTATATTTACAGGGTAATAGTTTGCCTAGTGTATTTGCCTGTTTCTTGGTTATTTATTGGCTGGAGGTAGTTTAATGGTATCTCATTCATCCTGAAATTTTGGGCTCTTTTATTCTATTTTTTTTCTTGACTTACCAACTTTTTAAAAAACCTTTATTAATAATTTTTTTCTGTTCTATTAATTATGTTTCTAGCCTCGGTTTGACCCTTGATATGTCTGGGTATTGAAAATGATGCAATTCTTAAGTCTTGGGTTTTCTCTTGGATGGGTAGGGCATCAGAGCTAGCACTAGAAGCCCAGGAGGATTAGGGACCTGGACTGGCTCAGCATTCCAACAAATGAAAAAGTTTGCTGGCCTGAAGTCTAGGTGAAATAGAAACTTCATAACTCTGCAAACTGAAAAACACACCATCAAATGGCTTTGTCCCGAGATAGCCATTGAGCTCAGGACCTCTTGGCAGCTGTCAGCACCTGCACAATATTGAGCCCATCAACATGTCATCCCAGATGCTGAAGGAAGTAAAAAGAAAGACATAACAAAAGAGGAGGGACTGGTTAGGGGTGATGGGGAAGGGAGACAAGAGAGAGTGAGACAAGGGATCATGATCCAAATACATTAAGTGTATATATAAAATTATCAATAAAAAGTTTTTAAATGAACAAACAAAAAAAAAAACCTTTATTACAGTTGTTGGCCTTCTGATTTATCTGAAAGAAATATTTTATGAGTCATTGAAGTATATTTTTACATTTGGGTATTTGATTGGGTTGCCCAAGTTTAATTCTCTGTGCTTATATTGCAGAAATTTTGTGACACAGTCTTTTGTTCTGTAGGACTTTTCCAGATTTCCAAGAACAAAGTGGCAGTTCTTCTTCTAGCTGGTGGACAGGGGACAAGACTTGGAGTTGCTTATCCCAAGGGGATGTATGACGTTGGTTTGCCATCCCATAAGACGCTTTTTCAGATTCAAGCAGAGCGCATCCTGAAGCTACAACAGCTAGCTGAGAAACATTACGGCAACAAATGCATCATTCCATGGTAAGATATGTCTCATGAGGATGTTGGGATATCTGTTTTTTTTTAAATATTCAAAACTCATATAAACTTTATTATTAGGAGACACATTCTTTTCCCATTGATTTTCTTAAGAGATGTAATTTACTCTATATGTTAAACGCAATATATACTGTAGCTAGATAGATACCCGAGATGTAGACATCTATAACTTTCACATCCTTAGCTGGGTACCTTAGTGCCTTTCAGTACTCAGTAACACTTTGGTCTAGAAACTTCATACAGACTGATCGCTTGTCTAGGATAGAATTTCAGATTGAA
>PVHP010023145.1:0-27713 GCA_004024765.1 Zapus hudsonius
TTCTTTTAAACATGTAAATATTTCAAATCAAATATTGACTCAATTCCCAACTGTAGCTCTGTTATGAGTACACTTCTTCCTTTTATTTCACCAGAATGAGTTACATTTACACTTTCATCATTACTCATTTCTTCCCTTGCTTTTGTAGGAACAAATTTTAATACACTCTTATTTTCTGGCTTGTTTTAATAATTACAGCATGTTAAGAGATGCCAAAGCTACAGAATTTTATTTACTTTTTTGCAGCTTTTGGAAAAGCTTTATTCTATCAGCTGAGTATATTGATTGAAAATTTCTGATTTTGAACAAAATGTAAGCAAATTTTAAAGTCCTATTTACAAAGAGTTGACTGACCTCATTAGGGTGTAGGCTGCTCTAGAGTGGTCCTGGACAAGTCAAACCTTCCTAAGATCCAAGAAGAGAAGGAGAATAAAGAAGATTGCCAGCCTGGAGAGATGGCTCAGTGGTTGAGGCACTTGCCTCCAGTGCCTAAAGCCCAGGGTTCAATTCCCCAGGACCTACTTAAGCCAGACCCACAAGGTGGTGACCCTGATGTACTCTCTCTCTCTCTCTGCTTGAAAATGAATTAATAAAATATATAAAAAAGATTTCCATAGCTATTATACATCTGTATACATGTCACGTTGTGAAATAGGCAACATCAGCTTTGTCAAAAATTTTATAATCTAGTTACTTAAGATATCAATGTAAGTGTATGCATATCTATGTATACATTTTGGCAACAGTTTTGATTGGTAAACTGTAAGTTTTAATACCATGTTTCCCTCACAACCACTTGTAAGGACAGTTGTTTCATAGATTTATTAATATATCATTTACATTACTCTGCAAAAATTATTTGATCATTAATGTTGAATTTAATAATTAAATTTCCAGGTCATTTTAATAAGCACATGCCTTCACTTGAAATGAAATGGAAATAAAGGCTTATTATTTAAAATCTTCTGACTGTTTATTTCAATGTTTTATTTCAAATGAGCTCTTTTGTTTATTAAAATGTAAACTGGCCAAGAATTGGCCAAGTAGGTTGACTGGCAAACTTTTCTTTCTTTATGTGAGTTATAGAAATTGAACTCAGGTCCCCATGCTTTTAAGGTAAGCACTTTACTAACTGAGCCATCCACCCAGCCTTAATGCTGGGAATTTCTTTTGCTAATTTCATGGTTGGGGAGATGACCCATTGGGTAAAATACCTGCTGTGCAAACATGAAGACCTAAATTCAGATCTCCAGTACTCATGTCTTCTTTTAAAACCCTCTAGGATAGGATTTTCCAGACTGTTTTCCAGAGTATAATTTATATACATATAACCTACCTGTTTCCAGGTTTGTGGTTTGAATGGTAAATGCCCCCCATAGACTCATGCATTTTAATACTCCTCAGGAAGGTTGTGGAGCCTTTAGGAGTTGGATCCTTCCTGGAGGAAGTGTGTAACTGGGAGCATGCCTTAAGTTGTTATATCCTGGCCTGGATTGCTATTGTTTCTCTCAACTGCCTCCCTGCTGATATGATGGTGTGATGTCAGATTCCTATTTCTGCCATGTTTTTCTCCCAAGATGGTTTGACCTTATGGAACTATAAGCCAAAATAAATTCTGTCCTATCCTAAGTTGCTCTTTGTTGTGTATTTTGTTCCACCAGTGAGAAAATACCTGCTACACCTTGTTTCCTAAGCATGAGTCTGGTCATTTAAGTATGTAGTGTAGCTGGGGAGCATCACTGTGGTTGCAGCACATTTCAGGTATACCAGATGACTGGAAGTGCCAGGTTCAGCTGTGTCTTCTCCCATGAGTAGCCGTGGAGAAAGAGTTTGCAGTTTCTATGTGCTCATGTCTAAAAACCATAGAGACCCCTCATGGCATCATTGAAAGGGTGTTAGCTACAGTCTGTCTGGAAAGGATCAAGAATGGCAAGCTTTCTGTGTTTGGTCATCTTTCATATTTAATCATATGTTAAAAGGGGGGCTCCCTTGCCCTCACCTAGGTCAGCTCCATTATATAGATCACAAAAGAGTTTCAAGTGCAACGTGAAGATCCAATTTAGCTCATTTCAACATGAGAAATAATTATAATCCTCTATAAGAGAAAAAGTGAGGGGAAATGCAAAACAGAGGAGACACTGAAGCAGGAGGTGGGAGCTAGGCCTGTGCTTTGTAAACTGACTCATAGGGTCACCCTACACAGAGATCAAATGAGTTATTGAATGTCACAAATTACTTCTTATTAAATCATTACAAAACTCAGTAGCTTAATTCAACAGTCATTTTCCTTCATGACCTTGTGTGTTGGCTGAACACCTAATAGATCAGCTCAGTGTGCCTAACTCTTGTCCTCACCTGAGACCAGGTGACTCAGGCTGACTTTTGCTCAAGGCAATAACAGAAGCAGAAGGAAGCCATCTCAATGCTGCACCTGCTTCTCAAGGCCAGTGTCACATTTTTGTGTCACTTCTATTAACTCCACTTTGGCCAAGGCCAGACACATGACCAGTTCTAGAATGAAAGAAAGAGAAAGCCTGTGTATGGGAGCGGGAAGAATAGGGGAAATGTTGCTGAATGTTAATCTAATCTCCCAAATAAGCAATTTCAATGGAGCACCAATTAAGAGTTCTAATCTTTCAGGCTGGGGGGGGGCTGGGCCAATGGATAAAGTACTTGTGTGCATACATGAGGAGCTGACTCCCCAGAACACACATATAGCCAGACCCTGTAGTTGATATCTGTAATTGCACACATCTACTGAGGGATAGGAAGTGGACATAGAAGAATTTCCTTGGGAGTTTGCTGGTCACTTAGCCTGGTAAATGCAGTGGTGAGAATCAATGAGAGACCCTTTCTCAAAGAAGATGGAGAAGACCAACCTGCATGACTGGTCTCTGGCTTCCATGCATGCACCCTGGTACACGTATACGCGCGCACACACACACACACACACACACACACACACACACACACAATGTACAGAAAGTTTTAATATTTATTTTGAGAATTGTTCTAATGCACTATATTTTGTTATTTTTTATAACACACATAC
Organism: Zapus hudsonius; assembly: GCA_004024765.1. Classification (NCBI taxonomy): domain Eukaryota; kingdom Metazoa; phylum Chordata; class Mammalia; order Rodentia; family Dipodidae; genus Zapus; species Zapus hudsonius. Next base: position 3,053 of record PVHP010023145.1, read on the forward strand.
AAGTATACTTCTCAGTCAATCATCATGGAACATATTATTTTATATTGTTATATAAAATATAAAATTCATATTTTATACTTCAAATTATATATGAAGTGAACATATTATTTTTAATTTTTAAATAAAGATACTGAGATGTCAACCCTTTGCCACAAGCTAATGGATGAAAGATGAAATTCCTGAGACCTCAGTGACCCCCGTCACCTCACAAGACTCTCCTCTGACTCTCTGGCTAGAATGTTCTAGTATAATTATTCAGCACAAAGAAATTGCTTCCCGACTGTTGCTAGAGGTCCTGCTAGCATCTCGGAACACATAATCCTTCTGTCTGAGCAGAGGATAATTATTGATATAATTCTGAGCCCCTGTAATTTCATTTCACTGAAAAGTCACAGCACGAATCTGAAATATCAGGGAGACTTTAAGGCTAAAGAAAACAAAATGTTTGGGGAAAAGCTGCCATCTGCACAGAATGCAAGTGGCATCTGTGTGTGCTCATTATAGACCATCATTCGCCTGGTGCTCAATTTGTTCCTCAGGTAACTTAATTGACTCATGGGGTTGGAACTATAGTGTTCCGTTTGGTACCAGCTTATGTCTAGTAGGTTTCAGTATTTATTTTACTCTGAACCCTGCATGCAGATAGCTTTATCTTCCCAGCCATCTAACTAGATAGATTTCAGAAGTACATTTTCTGTCTACCGAGAGTAACTTGTTTTTGAAAATACAGTAGAGCATTCTGTATGAGCTCTGCAGACTATGCAGACCAATGATGCTATCTTAGAAGGTAGATGAATGAAGGAACCCCAGGACACTGATGTGTACAAGTCCTGGATGGCCTAGAGCTGAGGGTACTGAAGGAAGTGGAGCAAGCCAGGGCAACATAGAAACATCCAGAGAATTCTGCCATCTGCTCCACACTTTTCTATTTACAGCTGAAGCAATAAAGGGCGGCCTGATGACTTCATGATCCCAAGTAAGATAAAGCAAAGACATAACTTGACCTCCACTCCTCTCCCTAGGCAGTGGTTAGCTGTATGTGTCTTCATGGCCACACTATGGTCCCTAATATTTGCTTAGTATTTTAGAAATTGCTGTGGAGGTATGCTGAGGTGTAATCAATAGCGGCAATCGATTAACTTTGTGTAATTCTGATAAGGTGGATGAGCCTCATCCAATCAGCAGAAGGCCTAAAGTATAAATAAGGCTCCCTATAGGAGGAGTTATGCTTCAAGATTGTAGCAAGATGTAGACATTCTGCTTGCATTTCCAGCCTTGGTTTTATGTTTCAGACCCGCCAATCTTTACCACTATATGAAACAAGATTAAAAGATGTTTTGCTTTCTCTATGTATCTTTCTACACACGCACATACACCATGCATGAGCATATGTACCCTATCAGATCTGTTTCCCAGAAGAACCTTTGCTGATACCAATTTTGATATTGAGGATGGGGTGATGTAACAAATATCAACAAATGTAGAAGCAGCTTTGAAGCTGAGAAATGGAAATGGGTAGAGACTGGAAAAATATTTTTTGCATGTGTACTACAATACAATACACCAAAGGACAATGCAATGTATTATTATAGGTGGATGCTATATACTGGCATCTTTATCAGATTTTATGCATGGGACAATCCTGGAGATATGTGTGGAAATGACCAGGTCTGTATGCATTGCAGACAGAGGGTGCTTCTTGAAGGAAACATCTGGAAAGAGCTGGGATTTCTGTGGGCAGAGAAGAAAACAGAATTTTTCTCAAAAACAAGTGCAAAGGCAGAGACCTGAAGGCTGGGGTGAGCAAACCACTCTTTCTAGTACAGTCTGTAGTTTGTGTTCTAACTCTCCAGCACACCATGAAAGTGGTTTTGATTTTCTTCCACTTCGCATATGAAGACATAGAAAGGTTCACAGACTCACCACAAATCACATGGTTGGGAGGAGCCCGAACCTCTGACTCAGAGCTCATATCTATTCATGAGTGGTGAAGAGACCAGCCTGGCTGAAGCAGAATGCTAGTAGATGGAATCTGTTCTATCAGTGTTGACAATGCTGTTTCAGTAGTTCCGATACTTTCATTTACTCATTCACTTTCACATTATTTTTCTAAGGATCTGGTGGTAACTTCAAAAGCTAAGAAGAGATGGCTCAGTGGGCAAGCATGGGGGTCACATTCAGGTTTCCAGCACTCACATAAATTCCAGTCATTCCAGCTCTGGGGAGATAGAGAAAGGACATTCCCCAGGGCTTGTTGGGTCAGTGATCTCTAAGTTCAGCGGGAGACATTGTCTCAATAAACACGATGGAGAGTTATTGAGAGGACCCTTGATTTCAACCTCTGGCTTACACACACACACACACACACACACACACACACACACACACACACACACACACAAAAGCATGTGCAAGTGCACTCACACACGAGCCCACACACAGATGAGCACACACACATACACACATATGCACACCTCACACTCATATGCATGCAAAAAGAAAGAAAATAGAAACAGGGAAAGACCACAAAAGGGAATGAGATGAAGGTCAAGAGCCACTGCACAGCTGTACAAGGTGGATCATAGCTCTGGCCACAAGGATGTTAATGGTCAATTTTTTAACTGGCAGAAGAGGATCTCGATGGGAGCTGCCTAGTTTTCTATAAATGAGGACAATTTCCCACAGAGGTATGACTAGAACAAGAGTGATCTGGCCTGACAGCACCCTTGGAGTGTAAGCCATCTCCCCTGCCAGGCCGAGGCCTGTCTGGGCTGAGATAACTCCAGCAGCGCTGGTCTCATCAGAGCTTGGACAGCCCCTTGTCTGTGCTCTCGGTTTATGAAGCGCAGAGGCAAAGTCTGCCAGATGTAACCTGTGTGCCTCTGAGGCTGGGGGTGGCAGGGGGAGGGGTGGGGAGTAGGTGTGTGGGGTGGGGAGAGGCGAGGGCAAGGGTGGACTGGTGGCTACTGAAGGTAGAAGCTGAGCCTGCTAATCTGAAATCAAGTTGCTGATCCACAGGAATTTACTAAGAATTGGAGCCAAAAGGAGAAGGAGCCAAAAGGGGATTGTGTAACCTGGAAAGTAAGCAGGAGAGAAGGGAGCTCGGCAGGCTCACACTGGAGATGGCCTGGAATCATTCCAGAGGCAGAATGTGGGAGACAGGGGTGTTGTTTTGAGGCTGTCAGCGCCTTCAGCCATGCTCAGTGTCCCAAAGGATCTGAATGAAGCAGGGTGGACAGTAGACAGGACTGGCTAAGTGCCTGTTCTGGATCATTCCATTAGCCCCCTGGGGCCCAGGCAAGGAGTGCCTGCTCAGGAGCTGCCTCAAAGCCAGCTCTCCTTCTGCGTGGCTCCCTTCACATCCAAATTGCTTCACCAGAAGTCTTGGCAACTGGGCTTAGAGCTCAGAATGGAGACAAAGTACTCCCGTGGCATGAATAAATAAGAAGAGAATGTCCTTTTGCCTTCAGGACATGGGCTATTTGGGAAAGGGAACAGCACTGAACACAGAAAATGCCACAATCTGTCCTTTTGCAGGACCACAAATACACCTGTTCATCATGCTGACCTTGTCTTATCAATGCCAGCATTTAGGACTTTGGATTGACTCAAGTCATGGTGTCCACTAATGGTCCTTCTCTGTACCAGAATGTATGAACTTGGCCTCCTTTGTCCAAGTGCAAAAGCCCCACATTCCCCTAGAAGCTGTGTTTCCATTGCAGGCCCAGGGAGAGCAGTAACTAATTGAGAACTGAGTCAGGGTTGGCAGGAACCCTCGGTGGAACGGCTCCGACATCTGCATGGTCTTTCTTTCCCTTTTTCCTGTATCATTGGCCATTTGACATTCTTTATAAGCTCAAACACACTAGTAGATAAAAGTTAGCATGATTCACTCATTCCCTGAAAAAACATCTGCTGCTGAGCACCTAGTATGTGCACGTTTGGCTCCAAACAGGCAATAAATACATGAGTAAGATATGGTCCCAGTACTCAGGATTTCAGAGGTGGAGAGGGATTTCCAGATTCAACCAACCCTGAATTGACAATACTGGAGGGGGAAAAAAGAATTGCATCTGTAGTGAACATGTATGGACTTTATACAATGTAACAATGACTGTATTATCTACAGCGATCTACATTGTATTAGGTGTTAAAATCGGGTATCTCTCCTTTACCCATAGTGTGAGCCATAATGGCCTGATGTTTTTATCTGTCAGTCATCCTAACATCTTGTGTACTACAAAAATCATACCTGACCTACTGGAAGTTCCTTTGCCCATACAGCTTTCTGCACCTCGGGGGTCCTGGCACTGGACTGTGTTGGGCGTCCTCAGTGTCTAGCCTTCCCAAGGTCACCTGACTTGCTGTAGAGGAAGCTCTTTTACTCATCACATGGCTACCTTCAAGGTTTCATTAGGGCTCTAGATGGTGAGTTAGGGGTGCTTGGGGGTACCCCATTATCTCAGGTCCTGATGGTGAAATTAGGTTGTCCATGATTCTCACTGCTTTCTGAAAAATACAAGCAGAATCTCCAATGGAGAGTGAGATTAGTGTTGGTTAAATGAGACAAACATGGTTAATTTGGTGAGATTTTAGTGGGTGTGGCCTTTCTGTAGACCTATGGCTAGTGGGGCCTTCGCCTTGGAGATCAGGTTTTAGGTTTCCATATGAAGTTGCCTTGGATCCCAGTACCAGCTAAGGGTTCCTTGCCACTGAGCAGATCTCTTAGCCAATTAGTAAATCTGGAGCTCATAGACTTGGCTGGTCTAGCTAGCTGGTATACCCTGGGTACCATTCTGTCTCTTCCTTTCAAGTGCTGGAATTACAGTCACATGCTACCCATGCCTAGCTTTTTTACCTGAATTCTGGAGATCTGAGTTCAGGCCCTCATTCTTTTTTTTTTTTTAATATATATTTATTGTCCATAATGAGTTACATTATTTAGTGGGCAAACCATGCGTTGTTATCCCGAATTCCCCAATTCCCCCCCTCCCCATCCCTGATCAGTTGTATATCCTCCTCTGTGGGCTGTCTGTATTAGTCCTTGTGGCAAGGTATCCTGTATATCTTAGTACTCGTGGCCAGCACTTTATCAACTGAGCCAGTCTCTCCAGGTCTGTATCTATTATTGAACAGTAGGTTTCAGTCGTCAAACATTGACCCTAAACACTGGGCCATTGAGAGTGTTGAACTTACTTTGCAAAAGAAGAAACTGGGCTGAAGGGAGAGGGATCAGCTGGTCTCAGATTGCTAACAGGAAGCCATGACAGCTACCTTCTAACCCAGGTGCCCCCATAATGGATGGAGCAGGTCTGGGTTAGCCCCTAAAATTCTTTCAAGTTTCTGAGGACTGTATTTCTCTGCAGAGGAAAGAGTGAAAGCCATCTTCAAGAAAATGAAAGTCTGCAGCTCTTCAGAAAGGTATGCATGTCCTGAATTAGTAACAGGATCCTGGAGTGCCGGCTGTCTGTATTCATAGCTTTCTCAGAGCTGGAGGTACAGTGCGGCAGGGAGAAGCAGGAGGAGGACAGAAGAGCAGGACAGGAGATTGTGTAATTTCTGCAGGAAGCAAGCCAAGAAGCAAAGGGAAAATGCAAGCAGCGTCCGCACAGGCGGCTCTGGAGCCGTGAGAGGAATGCTGAAATGTGTCCTGAAATGGTCATGCAGCCCAGCGCTGGAGGAACTGTTGTCTCTTTCAGTTTGGCTAGGTGGGAGTTAAGCTCCATAAATTATCAGTGGCTCTTCTCAGCTCAGCTTGGCTGAAGCAAAGGGGCCTGTGCTGCCCTGGTAGGTTGTTTAGGCTGTGTGATCACAGAATCACAGGGAGATGGGCTGCTCTCCTGCACTCAGAAAGCAGAGGCAGCTAAGGGGAAGCAGGGCCACTGCAGAGCCCTCTTGCCATGCGAAGGAGCTGAGAAAGGCTTCCTAGAGAAGGCTGTGGCTGAATCTAGAGGGCAGGCCGCAGGGACAAAGGTGGAGAAGGTGACAATATGAGCCAAGGGCTCTGAGTACCACTCTTGGTGACCTAGACACAGGGCCAGTTTTGTTATGGCCAGGGTGGATGATGTCATACTTCTCCTGGAGGGTTGGGACATCCGTTTCCCCTTGAGTCTCAGGGGATTGGTTAGCAAATGATCTTTCCAACATTGCAACTGTGTATTGGCACTACAGCCTTAGAGTCGCCAAATTTACACTTAGCTGAATATGAATCAGAAAAATCAAAGCACTTCAAGGAAAGGATGAATTATTAAGGGCATATCTATTAAAGCCTAGCACTTAGGAGACAGCTACAAACCAGGCATGCTCACTGGGCTCTCCTGCCATAATAGCGTGCAAAGTCTTAAATGACCCTGTTGTCATAAGAGGGTGAGCAGCACCCATCCCAAGTATTGAAATTCTCCCATTACCTCTTTTGAGAACCCCTAAAGATTAGTCCCACACTGGAGAACCTACTCTGCTGTTGCAAATTCTTATGTTCTGTGTCTTCCTGCTGAGAAAAGGAGGCTTGGTTTTGTGAAAGTAACAAAGGGCAGAAGTTTAGAAAAAGAGATCCATTTATCTAAATAACTTCCTGCACTGTACTGTGCTAACAGGCATATCAGACAACACAACCACATCACAAAGATATGCTTTTCCTTGGAATAAAAGCCTTTTTTCCTTTGTAATGTTAATCCCAGTGTGGATTTTTAGAAGAAAATTAAATATTGATGACTGTTGTATGATAATGTATCTTAAGTCATTGTAAAAACTTTTAAGGAAACCGAAATGACCTCTCTGCCTGTAAGCATTTTAGCTTCTATTCAAATGGCATTTTCACTTTTAAATTATACATCTGAAATGGAACCCTTCTTCAAGGAAGGTATTTAAAAGAAATCGAATCTTGCCTTGTGTATTGTTCAGAGAACTTTATATGAGTGACTTCCTATGTTAAAAAAAAAATTAAATCCAAGGAATTAGTTGCACTGGGGGTGGAAGATGAGAGAAGTAAAATGGAATTGGATGAAGAAACGGCTATCCCAAGTGGGGTTATCCCATAGCAGGGGACAGGCTGTGTTCCCAAGGTCAGGGCCAGGAAGGTGTTCTGAGATTACATTGGAAGGGGAGAGGGGAACCTCTGCTTGCTTTTCTTCCTCACCTCTCCCTCATCTATAGACCAACTGGAGCCTGAAGCCAGCAGGGAGGAGAGAGTCTTTCCAGTGATCACTACACAGTGCAAAATGGAAGAGAGGAGAGACTGGGCTAGGTCTATGGACCCACAGGCCAGATCTTGTAGTGTTTTATGACTCCTCCCTCGGTGAAGGAGAAAGGGTGAGACTCTGGTGCTTCTTTGATAGGACTGATCAGAGAGAGAGAGAGAGAGAGAGAGAGAGAGAGAGAGAGAGAGAGAGAGAGAGAGAGTGTCCCAGGTGAAAAATAGAGAACTGAGCCTGGATCTGAGTGATCACCTTTTCCTACCCTGTCTCTCTTCCTTCTTCCCTCCTTCCCTTCCTTCCTGTCTCTTCCCCTCCTTCCCTAGCTTTTTCTCCATACCCTGGAGTCCACCACATGGTTCCTATTGTTCTTCTGATTCTTGGTGTGTTTCTTCGTGGCTTTCTTTCTGAAACTCCCCAGTGCCTATCAGGCTCTGCCACCAAGAAGTGTGTTTGTTGAAAGCTGTCAGAGAGAGCTGGGCTGGAGAGCCTACACTGGATACAGAGGACCTGAGGGCTGGGCTCCCTTTCTTCTCTCACTCACCTTCAACATGTGAGTCCCCATCTCCTCAGCTGTCAGCCTGGAGCTTCGGAGAGCAAGTATCCATGTCCCAGGATGGCTGTATAGAGTGGGTGTCATGTCCCAGGATGGCTGTATACAGTAGGTGCCACATCCCAGGATGGCTGCATACAATGGGTGTCACATCCGAGGATGGCTGCATACAGTGAGTGTCATGTCCCAGGATGGCTGCATATAGTAGGTGCCCAAGCTTTGGAGTGAGAATCTCACACCTCATTCCATCACTTGCTAACTATTTAAGACCAAGGAAGGGAAAAGTCTTAAGTCCCTGAATTCAGTTTCCTAACCTAAAAAAATTGGCATGAATTTTCTTAATATCTACTCTGCAGCCTAGGTTTTAAAAATTCTATTATTTATTATTAAACTCACCCTGTAGCTGAGGATGACTTGGATTTCTGATCCTCATGCTTCCACCTCTGGGATTGCAGTTTGAGGTGTGTTGGGGAGTGAACTCAGGGATGTATGCATGGTAGGCAAGTACTCGGCCAACTCAGCTACATAGAGAGAGTATTGCTGTGTGGCCCAAACTGATAAACTGATTTGGAAGTCATGCTCTTATTACAGCTGTGTCCTGAGTGCTGGGATCACAGGTGTGCACCACCACACCTTAGAGGTAGATGGCTATCCTGAGAGGTACCCTCCTCTCCTTATGTCTGTGTGTCTAACCTTCATGCCTTGAAGCCTTTGCTTGAATGTCACTGAGTTCTGTCTGTTAATGGCGAATCTTGCCCCTTTCCAGGAATGTCTGATCTTCCTTACTTCAGCTCTTAACATCTCTTTCATCCCTAGCCCATCACATTGGATACTGGATCATCCTCACAGGGTGAGGTAGGGTGACCTTATGCACATTCTAGCAGAACCAAGAGGTGGATCTGTTCTTGCTACACAGGTGGCAGGGCCCCTGGGGATGTCTGTGTCCTCATAACAACCATGAAAGGGTCAGACACCACAAACAACAGCTTGCCTTCGGAGCCTCACTTGGATTGTGTTGCCCGTGCACACATTTGGAGGAGCCATCTGCTCTGCATGTGGGGTGCACCTGTGTTTCCCCCCACGCACCTGTCTCCATTGTTAGGCTGGAGAGAGGGAATTAATAACAAATACACCCCTGATAGAAAGCAAAGTGAAAGACTCCCTAAGACCATTAGTCCAGGTTCTCTGTGGTGGAAGTGCCATTCCCCCCCCCATTCATTTAGGTCACCCCTTGTTATAAGCCATCACCTGTGTGAATTTATTGATTGTCTGGGCATAGAACAGATGCTGACTTAGTTATTGTTTGCGCCACTGTGACCAGAAGCCTTCAGAGAAACTGATTAATAGAAGAATGATTAATTTTGCAGAGGCTGTGTGTCCATGGCAGAACAGCTGAGTTCCTGGCAGTGGGGTCACGTGGTAAAGGCTGTGCACATCACAGTGGAGCAGAAAGCAGAGGGCAAGGTGAGACTTGGCAGAGAATATCATAACCCCCCAAAGCCCACCCTACTGATCCTGTTCTGCCAGCTAGGCCCCACTTCATAAAAGTTCCACAGCCTCTTAAAACAGTACTGCAACAACACACAAAATGGGGGGCAGGCTACTTCGTGAGCTAATCATAACCCCCCCTATCCCATGGACTGATCCAGTAAGGCCACCAAGAAGGGCCTCCAGTGGGTTGGGGACAGAGAGGAGGGAAATGGGGGTACCATAAGCTTTGCTCATCCACTGTATCTAATTATGGATAATAAAGATTAAAAAAAAAACAGTGCTGCTCACTGGGGACAAAGCGTTCAAAACATGAACCTTTGGGGGACATTTCAGGGTGAAAGGATATCAGATGCTGAGATGGCCATGTACCTGCTGTGTGCCAAGGACTGTCTTAGTGGATAGAATGAGTACGTAGACTTGGCACCTGCCCTCTGGGAGAGAGGGACAGAGTTTACTAGGGATCACTGGGTGTATGGGGAGGAGTTGTGCCAGGATGAAAAAGGAGCTCAGGGTGCTGGGTGTTGAAATGAGGGCCAGCAGTGTTGGACCCAGCTTGAAGTTCCAGGACTCTCCGAGTCAGTGAAATCAGAGGTAAAATAAATAGATGAGCGCTGGGGAAAGTGAGAGCTTCCAGGAGAAGGGGCCTCACTCCAGGGAGCCATGCTGAGCAGAGGACCCATAGCTGCTGAAGGAAGGTCACAGGCTTGCTTGTACCTGCATCCACTTGAAGACAGGGCCTGTTCATAAGAAGGATTAGGGAATGTTTGCTAAATAAATGGCCAAATGGATGAATGCGTTACTTAACTGAACATGAACAGGATCAAAGGAAGCAAAAGCAAAAGAATAAAAACTTGGGGGTAAAGTGTCTTTTCAGGGAAGGAAATCCGTACATGGATCAAAGTGAGGCACAGGAAGAGAGTCCGATCTCAGTCATCCTTAGTCCTCTGCTCACATTTGGCACAAGGACAGGTACAGGCTCTCCTAGTCTGTCTTTTAGGGTGATTTTAGCTCCCTGTCACCTCCAGCTAGGTGCTGTAGCTATTCAGGCAAAGGAGAGAGGAGCTTTCGTGTCATCTGTCCCACATCATTGAGAAAAATGAATGAGTGGATCCTGTGGCCTATCTAGAGAAAAAGACACAGTAGTCTATTTCTAGACTTGTGCACTGCCGTCATGGAGTGCTCTGTGTGGTCTTCCGTGGTTAATGAACAAATAATTTATATTTCATAAGGTAAACTCCCAGAGTTTCCTTTCTGCACTGACAATAGACTGTGCACAGCTACCTCGGTGGAACCTGATGTCAGCGCTGCTTGGGGCCAGATGTGATGTGCAATCAATAATAGAGTTCCAGAGTTCTTTGCGTTCTATTTACAGTAAGCGAGAATTCATCTCCGTGGCCAATGCAAAACAGCACTGAGCACCAAATATATCACCATCAATGTATCACCATGTAACCAGATTCACACAGAAAGGCCTGCAACAATTCCAAAGATACTTGCAAGTTCTTCTGCCCTCAAAATGAGCATAGTCTCTCTTTGCCTACTGGCTTTGTTATATTCCAAATTAACCCATGTCCCATGCGTATACTTATGGGTTTGAGTCTTTGCATGAATGCCCCATCTCGTAACAAGCTGCAGAGAGAAACCAGGACCCCTCATCCCCTAGTTGTGGTCTTAATGTTTCCTGCCCAGGGAGCTCTCCATTCCACTTGTCTTCAGTACAATAATGCAGTTGGCCATGGAGGTCCTTTTCTGTTCAGAAATCAGAGGGTATTAGGTTTTTCCAAGGGAACTGATTGGTATGATTTTTCATTCAAAATAATTAGTGAATACCTGTCAACATGCTGTAGGCACAACAGGCTGTGGACTGCAACACAGCCCAAAACAGAAGTTGTTCCTGGCCTCATCCAACTTACATTCTCTGGGAAAAGATAGCCATTGAGTGTAAGTAATGATTTCATTGTGCCTGTAGCTGTGCAAGAGGCAGCAAGCACGGACCCTCACTCCATGAGGAAGTGCAGGGAAAGCAAACTTGGAAATAACAAGGTCAAAGAGAGAAGAGAGAGGGGAGCATCTTGGACAGAAGTCCATCAGTAGCAGATGTCTTCTTCAAGTTCATGCTTTTTGATGCGAAAAGTTGTCTCTGTTCTTATTAGAAAGAAGAAAACTTGGAGGTGACCTGCAAAAGCCATCACTACCTCTCAATAGAAGGTGTTTTCACTCAGCCTTAATGCAATCTGCATTGGGACATGAGGAATGAAAATAACAACTCATGTTGACACATCCGGGCCATCTGTACTCAGCAAATGCTAACAGTGTCTCCTTCCTGGAAGATGAAGGAACAGTGACACAAAACCCCATGAGGAACATCAAGTCCCCCTCTGATAACAGCCTCATGCAGAGTTGCTTATTCTCTCAATAACCATGTCAACCCACCCATCACTCTTGTTTTATACCTGAGGTTACCACTGTTTAGGTGATTAACTCGTTTGCCATGCAAGCCAGCTGGTAAAATGTAGGATTCACATAGAAGTCCTCTGCTCCAACTCTGGCGTGTTCTCTGATTCGATGTGAATTCTGAATTTCCCACAGGACATATTGGTAACATTGCTGCACCTCCGAGCACCCTCTGTGAAATGGACTAGTGATAATGCAGACTTGCAGGGTGAGTGACAGTTCAAAAGAGCTCACATATGGGATACGCTTAACACAGTCTCCAGCTGTTGGAGTTTAAGCATCCCTACTTGGAGCTTAGGGTGCAGAAAGTAGCTAATAGGGCATCTGTTCTTTCTCTGCACTGTCAATGAATAAGCTCTTGTTGAGGAAGGAACACTGCAGAGAAAGCCTGAAGAAAGGCTGGTCTATTTCAAGAGGACTCAGCAGTCAGCTAAAGGTATGGAATCAATGCTTTGCATTCCTATCAGGTTTCCCCAGCACCATGGGGGTGGGGTGGGGCAGGGGAGAGGCATCAGCAGGCATTTAACCATGTGCTACCAAGGTGAGAAACCCAAAACAAAGCTCCCTGATTGGCCCCCAGACAAGCAATTCTCAATTATGTTTTAAGTTCTTCCCACATGTGACTCACCTTGGTTGTATTTGATAAGGTGGGACCCAGCCCCTTGCCAAGGCTACATGGTAGGATCACTCTCAGAATGGCGTGGACCACTAACAAAGAAGCAGGAGGAGGCCACCCTGATATGGACGTGCCATAAGTGTCTCAGCAGTAGCTGGTCCTTATGCCATTAGTAATAGCATCATTACTATGTCCAGACAGAGGACTTTGTGGTTGAGCTCAATGAGGCTCACATATGTAAAAGAACTTGCCCGTTAGCAAAAGTGGGGTTCCATTGTAGGTTTTTGCCTCCAAACCTCTTGTCCCCTCCTGGGTACCTGAATTCTTTTTTCTTTGTTTCAAACATCTTGCTCTTTTTTGAAATCCTTTGAGAGATTGTTGTGCTGACAGCTTGAGAAACAGGGGACTTAGGGGATGTTATTCTTACTTCTATGACAGCAGTCCCTATGTCTGACATAGGAAGCCAAGGCTGTCACAGGCACACACTGTCCCTCATCTCCACTACTCTGGGGAGGAAGCATGGGTGATGCTATCTTCTTGGGTTTTATTGTCTCTTTTGTACTTTCTGGAGAAGACAAATTTCCTTGTTATTAGACCAGTGCTCTTTGGATCTGGGATTTCTTCCACTGTAAAATACCTGGGGGCTCAGTTCAGAAGCAAAGGTCAGACATGGTGAGGCATAGGATGATTCCTGTTGGATTGTCCCCACTAGAGCCTGACTTCCTCTGGAGATGCCACCATCAAGATGAGAAAGAGTCAGAGTCCTTCCAGCTGAGATCAGCCACATCTTGTCCCATCTGCAGCCTGACTCACGAACCCCTGTGAATATCAACCACATCACTCCTGTCATCAGGAAGTCACAAGGGCAGCTTTCTCCAGAAAGTCCTGGTCTGGTCTGGCCACTAGTTACAGCCACATGGAGCTCTATGACAGTCCTTGATCCTCCTGCTTCTAGACAAGGAAGTCGCCCCACCAAGAACTGGACTCCCGAGGACAAAGGAAAATAAGAGCTCTCATTTTCCTTCAAAATGAGAGTATTAGTGTCTTTTTCTTGCTTGCATTCAAGCTTTCTGGGATGGAAATCTGGTAAAGATGCAGAACTGTGTTATTCTCCAACCCAGCCCACACTGCAGAGAAATCCTTAAGGACTAGTGAGAGGCAGCAGGGCTGTTACTTCATTCAGTCAGAGCCTGGTTATAAAAGATGACATTATTATTCTGTCATCTTGTGCTAAGATCTTGGACCCAATATATCCCAGGGAAGGTCCTATTGGTGGGCTGTTTTACACAATAGAATGACTCCCCTTCTTTAGTCTGATCAGTCCCTCATTCCACCCAGCAGTGGAGCTGAACACTGCATTGTACAATGGCAACAATTTTCTGCCCAATCTCTAGGTGCCTGGCAAAGGAATACCCACCAATACCATCTAAGGAACAAAGTTGGCCTGCTGTCCCCATAAGATGACCATGGCATAGGATGGGCCAGTGCATCCTTGTAAAGTCACTAAGTCCCAGGACATTTAGACCCCAAATGCCTAGGTGGGAACTAGGCCCTCATCAACACTCACTGACTCTTCCTTGAGTAGAAACATAGCAAACTTGAAGTTGGCATGTTAATGCTATGTTACTCTTCTGCAGGTACATTCATAAATATGTGGTTCTATCAGAGTAAGAGACAATTTACCATAGGACACCTCGTGTTCCACAAATAGAGTAATCAGTTAATTTCTCTCTCCATCCCATACATTTATTTCCTGACTAGCCATTGAGTTTTGCTACATGATTTATATAGAGATAGAGTCTTTGTCACTTCTCAACCTGTGTATCTTTTCTGTCTCCATCTAAGAACCCTAGGCTCAGGGGGAAGGAAAGAAAGACACATAAGAAGTAAACAAGTGTAAAACTGAAAGCGGTTTTGTGTATCTCCTTCCCCCACACAAAACCATTAGTGTTATGTGAACTAGAGTAGAAAGTAACTATGATGGGAATTGTGTTGGAAGATTCTCAGCCAATGGGATGGTTGAGTTGACGCCTAGAGGTTGTGCCGGCATCTGCTTGTTGCACTAGGCTGTCATCTTCTGGGAGTGCCTGAAACATATGTGATTGAATCATTTTGTTTCTGATGGCACCTTCCAGAGGTGGCTGCTGAGTCAGCATGCTGTATCAACACGAGCCTGCGTGTAATACTTACTGATGCTGTGAGCAATTTCTCAAAACTCTTCTCTAAAAAAATAAAGAGATACTATCACCTTCTATTGGTCATACACTATGGGATCAAATATTATTTCTTATGTGAAAGAGCCCAACCTGAAGATGGCGAAGTGATGTATAAATAGGACCATACCATCCAAGACGGCCTGGATATGAGATAAAGGATAGGACTCTATTCAGGAATAGAGATGGGAAGGCCAGTGATAGTATGGAATTCCTCTCCAGAGAAATCTGGATTCATTGAGCTGGTGGTGTTTGCTTCTGTAGCCCATAAGGAATACCAGCCCTCAGACTCTGTCAGGCCCTCTTCTCCTAGATCCTTGGATCTCTCCTCCAAGGTCAAACTCTTTCCCAGAGACCTGTTATCCTGAATCCCTATCACTATCCCTGACCGCATCCATCACTCATTAAGTACTAGGTCTCAGGGCCAGTTCAAGCCCTACCCCAGGCATAAGAAATTGGAAATTAGGGGACAGCGTCCAGCCAGTGAAAATGGAGGCTTATAGAAGCCCTATGCATGTAAAGGTTATCATGTTCTCATCTGAATCTAAAAGAAAAACAAAGCTATAATATTAAGTAAGTTAGACAAAGTTGCCTGGGTAAGCACTTTATAAACATTATTTTAAAAAATCAAATTATTTTTAGAGAGACTTCTTTTTGTGCTACTATTTTCCAAGTGCGTGGCCACCTGTTGAGGTATTTGATATTGCTGTCAAGCCAGGATCAAGGTTTGTATATAAATGGAACCTTTCTCATAGCTATAAAGTTAAGCCTACAAGAGTACCACCATATGCAATCATGAAATTGGAAGAGAAAAGGGTAGCAAGGCCAGAATTAGGACTAGGTCCAGGCCAACCTAGAAGAGAGTGAGTCCGAAAGCTTCAGAGGCCAATAACCTTCAAGCATGTGATTCCATATCTCAGCTGAGGTGAGCTTTGGCTGTAAGATACAGTTAGAGTAATTAACACTTTATTAAACAATCCATGACAGTGCTATGCATGTAGAGGGCATTACTACCAAAGAGTATTTATGGAAAATAGTGAGTCAATGAGGATGTGTCTATTGAACACAGGAACTTATTGGCAGCTGGTAGTAGAATAAATAAAACAGTAAATGGTGTATTGCTGTTTTTTTTTTTTAATTTGGATATACTCATTTGTTTGGTACATGACTGGTACAGCTTTGTAAAATTTCAACAGATTAAATCCACAATTTTTAGCCTAGTATTCAAGGTCTACTGCTTTTATCTATAGCCTGCTTGTCCCTTATTCCTTGACAAACAAACATATCAATTTAACACCTTTACTCCAAACATTCATTTGCTTCTTTCTAAATTCTTCCCACCCTGCAAAATCCAGTAGATGATTAGTTTTCCTGCTCAACTCGCCCCATTCCAGCCAACAGAACTGAGGAAGTTTGGTCTTTTTCTACCATAAACTAGGTTTAAAATGTGTCGTAGTCAGCCACATGCTGCTGGGATGAATCTACAAACCAGGCACAGTTTGGGAAGGAAGGTATTTATTGAAATAACAGATCCAGGGGAAGTTCCAAAAATGAAGGAAAAGGCTGCCCCCCTTTCAAAAATCCAAGCAGAGAGACAGAGCCGGCACCAGCAGCTGGGGGAGGAAGGAAGAGTAGTTCCCTTCCCCTCAAGCTTCCTTATATCTAGTCCCCTTCTGGAAGGCCCACCCACTGGGGAGAAGGGCTCATTCTGAGGGAGGGACCTTCTCCCTTCTCCAAAATCCCAAAAGGATTTTGTCAATCCTTTCTGCAGGCAAGCTCAGAGACCCACCCAAGAGGACTGTGGATTATTACACAGGTCAAGTTGACAATAAACTTAACCATCACACAACATTTTGCTATTGGAAAAGTTTGGGTACACGGCCACTCTTTCTAAAGAAGTTTATAAATTAAAATTATCTATTAAGGCAAGGTATGTAACTGACTTGGAAGCAATGTGGCTTTCTATTTCTCCCATCATGCTGCCCATGGCATATTCGAATGGGCCCTCAGGACCTAATCCCAGACACTCCAGACACCATTCCTCACTCTGCTCTGTCTCACTCAGTAGAATTGTGCCATTATTCTTTGCAGATCTAATACTGCCTTTATCCCAAGTGGTATTTATTTAATGGTCTGCCTTTCTCTTAGCCTGGGAGTTCTTCAAGGGTGAGAGTTTTATCAGGCTGCTCTCCACAGGACTCTCCCTGCTGAGAAAAGGACATTGGGCACACACTAATGAATTAAACTCACAATATCATTTACATTTCAATTTTGCCTTTGGATGACTGGAGAGGCCTCAATTTCTTTGTTGAGCACTGTAAGATTTTTTTTTAGTGGCAATGGAAGGAATGAAGAGACAATAACTTCTTTGCTCAATTTGGCAATAAATTCATAAGCTGCTGAATGGATGATTTTTATAATGAATCTTTTAAAAGTAATAATATGTAGTTGCTGACAAAGAGAGGTTAGAAATGTTAATTAAATTCAAATCTAGATAATCAGTCAGAAAGCCATTATGTAAGCTTAATTATTTAACTTTTTAGTTATCTGCTGCTGACTCACATTCACCATCAGGTGTCTTTCACATCCATTGCCAGCTCTACCTGTCAAACATCTCAATGCCTAGAGATGATTCTATTTCATCTGCCTTCTCTTGTCAAACTCTTTGTGGTTTCCTCTGTCTTCCAATTAAGTGCTAACATTGATTCTTAGATAATTTCCTCAAATTTACAGGAACTCAATAGTCTAGGAAGGAATTTTAATGACAAGGGAATTCAATCTTCACTTAATTTATCTGGGGAATATGAGGATTGAGGGAAGTTCCTTGTCAAATTCCATGTGACTTCATTCAGCATTCCAGAGTCAGGACCTGACCACCTAAGAGAGAGAAAGAGAGATAAAACAAAAACAATGAAGATCTTATATCAAGTCAAGGTTCAGAGATCAGTTCTTGATGAAATGGCAGAGAATCACTTGTGTGTGGTCTCCTCTTATATAGCACTATGGGATCCTCATGTAAACTTGTTCTCCCTGTGCACATGGTGCTAAAAATTCAGGGTTTGGTTATTTTGTAAACTGCTTGCTGCTTTGGGATTTACACACTTGGATGAGGCCATTGTCTATTCCTAACAGACAAATGCAATGTTGGGTATCTTGCTCAATACTGGAATTTTCCCTTCTCCATTTTTCAGTATGTCTAGAATTTCCTCTGGAACAGTGATCTGTGGTCTAGATGAGACACAGAATGCTAACAAAGCTTAGAAGATGTGGGTTCCCTGAACCCTGAGTGGACAATGTCTGGGCTGAGAGATTGCCCTTCTGCAGCGACAACTTTTCATAAAGATACTTTCCTCTTAGCCTCCAACTGCCAAGACTCATAGTAGAAAGAACATGCTTTTGTTTAAGCCAAAGTTGGCCTGAGAGCAGTGAACAGTATACTCATCCACCTGCTGCTGGCTCCAAGCCAAAATTCGTTGAACAGAAATTATTTAGAGAAATGCAGGTGGCTATGGACATGACCTTAGCTGCGAATTGAGAACTCAGCTGGAGGCATATGTGAATGAAACAAGAAGAAATTGTTATATAAAACCAAGTATGCATCTTAAACATTTTGCTTTCTTTTCCAATGAGTCATATTGTTTTATAAAGATGGTATTGACTTTTTTAAAAGAATGAATAAGAACTGACTTCTGCAAGGTACTTATTAAAAGCTAGGCTCTATGTTTGTTGTTTTCTATGAGCATGAATTTTTAAAATAAACTTTGAGGTAAATGCTTCTTTCCTACTTTATAGATGAAGGATTCTGCTTCAGTGTAAAGGTTAAGTACTCTTCCCAGGATGATGATATTCAGGTCCTACCCACAGGTTCAATCTCACATCTAATTTTTCTCTGGTATCATTCTTCTTTCTACCAAATGGTGTTTTCCTGGCACTTTCTCTAAGGAGTTTCCATCCTCTGCAGCTCTGACATTTTTAGCTCCAAACACTTCTTCCTTCAGAAAATCTCATGTATGTGTCATTTAACATATGCACCCACAAACCACTCATGTATTCACAATTCATGAATCTAGTATTTGGTCAAAACACTGTGGCGATCCAGAGAAGGGACAGAAAAAACATTGTCTGATGGAATTTGAGTGCCTTAAAGTCCTCTTTTCTTTTTGTACCAGAGTACATTTGTGCTCTGGTACAAAGTATGTACTTAACAAATTTTGGGAGTAGGTACACTGACCTTATGCAAATTGCTTAGACTTCTGGTCTCATTGGCTTTGCACAAAGAAGCAAAACTGTTTTGTTTCTGTGTGACCTTGAACAAGTCACTTATCTACCTAGATTTCAGGGTCTCTAGGTACAAAATAAAATCATACCTCTTTCTGTCAGTAAGGTTATAGGTAAAATTAAATGAAAAACATAAAAAAGAGCAAGGGTTCCCAACAAAGAGTCAACAAATCAATATGCTACCATGATGGTGACCCATAAAAAAGACAGCATTGAATGAGGGGCATCAGAGCTATGTTGCTCTTTTAGTAGTTTTGGAAGTTTTTCTTTTAAAGGCAGGTTCCTTTTCATACTACATGTTATCTTGAAAAAAAAGCATACAAAAGAAAAGCCAACTTAAAACCCTCCATGAATCATGAACCCAGGAACAGCTCCTGGTGACCCTATTTTTAAACCACTGATAAATCAAACTCAGTCTCATTGGCTGATGATTAGTGAACCGAGTCCCAGACTGACCCTGTTTGTTTCAAGGAGACAAAGCATTACATTTTATCATGAAGGAATACATGCTTTCTCTCTAAGAAAATTTACAGCCACTTGAATAAAGCAAAATAGAAAAGATAAAAACAAATTGGGGAAAAATTCTCTTTATTTACAGGTTTCATTTCCAGTCAGAAATCTCAAGAAATCTTGAAGATGCTGAATAAATAAAACTTGATTTAAAAATTCTTTCTAGAACTAATAATTTATTCCATTAATGTCACAGGATATACGATTAACACATACAACAATCATATTTATGTACACTAGTAGCAAAAATGTGAAAAAAGCTTTAAAAAATCTCAAGTTGGGGCTGGAGAGATGGCTCAGTGGTTAAGGCACTTGCCTGCAAAACCTAACAATCTGAGTTTGATTCCCCAGTACCCATGTAAAGTCAGATGCACAAAGTAGCACTTCTGGAGTTCATTTGCAGTGGCTGGAGACCCTGGCACACCCATTCTCTCTGTCTCTATCTCTCTCCCCACTTGCAAAATTAATAAATATTTAAAAAATCTGAAGTTATACACTTTATGATTGAAGTATTTATAGAAGATTCCTTTTTTCATTAACATGAACTTCCTGACAGGACTCCATTTCAGAAATGGAGAGTAGTACTCAGGCTCTTCTGAGGATGTTTTGGATACCCTTGGTTCATGAGAAGATGATGGTGAAGGGGTGGACCAAGCTGCCTTAAGCTACGTAAAGACTACTGAAAGTTCCCAAGATATTTCTTCTCTGAAGTAACAGAAGGAATGTGTGACTCCATGGGTGCACTTCTAAATGTCCTGTAAGTAGATTCTACAGAGTATGAATTTCTTTAAGGCAATGAAGAAGCCTGGATGGTTAAATGGGGGGGGGGCTGATTAGCAGAAGAACATTCCACTCTGATTATGGTATGGAAAAGGGCCAGGGGTAGCTTGGAGCAGGTTAGAGGACTGGGTAACCAGGCATGGGGTGATACAGAAACCAGTAGAAAAAAGAGCCAGACTGGAGGCAGGTGCCTGCCGGAGTTTCCTGTTTCAGAGGAATGAAGACTGTTTTATTAACATGTGTGTGTAGATCAACAGAGGAGAAAGTTGATCTGTGTCATGTTCGAGAGACTGGAATTTCTTGCAATATGAAAATAAGGTGTGGTGGTTTGAAAATAATGTCCCTATAGCCTCAGGGATTGGAGTTTTGAAGTTAGACCAAATGCATTTTGCATTCTAAGGTGTCTATTTGCCCAGGGGAAGAATGTGATGGTTTGAACATAATGCTCTCTCTTAAGCTTCCTGCTTAGTCTCTAGCAGGCAGAGGAGCCCTGCTGGAGGAGATGTGTCACTGGGGGTGGATCTTGAGTGTGTGTTGCAAGCCAGGTTGAACTTTGGCTATTTGTTCTGTGCCTCTGCTGTGGATGTATGATAAAGCAAGTCAGCGTTTTCCACCATGATGAACCTTCCTCTGGAATCTATTAGCCTGAAATAAACCCTTTCCAATAAAGCCTTTTCTCCCAAGGGCTGCTTTTTGTCAGGTGTTTTGTGCCAGCAATGAGAAGGTAACTGTAGCAGGAGGTTTTCAGGAAAAATCACTCGAGAGGAAAACATTAAAATCATAAGAAAAAAGGATTGCTATTGTAACAGGGGAGCTGGGGATTAGAACACAGAGTACCCAGCTAATTCCAATGTATCTCAGAACTTAAGGAGTACCCAAATTCTTGTCTATAAAATTATAGATCACCAGAGGATAAGGTATAGTGGGAGACTTTATTCAAAAGAAAGTGGGAAGTTACAGAGATCTCCAGCCACCAGTGTGGAGAGAACATGTGGGAGAGGGTTTAGTCAAAATTTGTGCTGTTCAGCTAAACAAGCAGAAGAAGGGAAGATAACAGAGAGCTCCCATCATGAGGAAAAAGGTTCATGTGGGGAAAATCCTGAGACCCCCACCCCTGCCCCTCACCACAGTCATTAGGTATGGTGAGGGAAGGCCATACCTTCTTAAGGCAATTTACAAGTCCTTCTTCTAGGAAGCCACATGGAGGGAAGAGAGAGCTGGACTTTGTTTCAGTGACTTTCAAGACAGTGGCCAGGTAAGTTAGAGACAGCTGGTTGGTCTATTCCCGACCAATCAGTTTCAGCATCTAGGTTTGGACTCTAGTTAGAGACACCTCTCAAGGGGAGGGGGTCAGGTTTGGAATCTATGAAACTTGCCTGAAGGAGTTAACTGTCACAGCTATCAATGATTGGGATCCATAGTGACGATCTCAGGGCAATTTTGCAAAGAAAAGGCACCACTGTCTCTTCCTTTGGAAGATGCAGGAAGTGGAGTGGAGAGTTTGAAACTTGTTGAAGGGAGCTCCATTTAGAGATAGGAAAGAAAGAAAGAAAGAAAGAAAGAAAGAAAGAAAGAAAGAAAGAAAGAAAGAAAGAAAGAAAGAAAGAAAGAAAGAAAGAAAGAAAGAAAGAAAGAAAGAAAGAAAGAAAGAAAGAAAGAAAGAAAGAAAGAAAGAAAGAGAGAGAGAACAAAAAGAAAGAGAATAAGGAGGGAAGGACAAAAGGCACAAAAGAAATGACATCAGTGGAGGACCAGGATACTTTCTTTTCTTTCTTATATTTTTTAAAAACTAGTTTACAGTTGGTGACATTAAGAAAATCAACACCACCTCTCATGTTTACATAGCATTTGCTTAGCTAGATAATTCTTTAGGGACTGAATTGTTTTCTGATGGATTTGATGGGAACACCATTGGTTCAGTTCATAAAAGCCTGTCTCCCAACTGGATCTTCAGTTCCTACTCTTAAAGCACAGAAGCCAGAACTCAGATGTCACTGGTTCTTTTAAGAGGTGAAGAAAACTTAGACCAAGATAGGAGGGCCACACCCAAGGTCACAAAGGAAGTCAGTGAGGCTAAATTGTGAATTTCCTGGCTACTATTCTAGTTCTCTTTGATGACATTTTGAATAAGAAAAAGGGTTTGTAAGTGACTTCAGTTTAACACAGCCACTCCCCAGTCTCCTCCAGTGGATCCTGCTCTGTAGAAAATAAGGAAATTAGTGCCAATGGGGTCACAGTTGGTAGAGGTTGAGGGACTGGCTCAAGAAATGAGGCCTCTGTTAAAAAGAAGAGCCAGCAGTGGAATGTAGCCTAGGAAGGGTTCAGGAGAGCAGGGGCAGGCATGGAAAGGGGTGAGGAGGAGACTGGGGTACCAGGCTCCCCTTCCCAAGTCCTTTTGACACCTCCACTTAGCAGACCCAAAAGAAATGAGCCCAAGTATTAAGTGTCTGCTTATTGACTGTGGAGGAGAAGACAATCTGCTTCTGTCTGGCATATTTGATTTCCTTGCCCTGGTATTGTCTTATTCACTCTATTTGAGGACCATTACAGTCTGTACAGTCTGTCTCAAATGTTCTGACCAAACAAGGTCTGACTTCACCCTGCAACACACACACTTATGTTAGTTTTTCACTTGTTCCTGTCTGAATGGAAGCATAAGGTAGCTAGACAGGCATTGGTAGGCTTGGAAACAATTGAAGATGGACCCATCTCTCATGCTGAATTTCCCCTTATGAATGACCAATACCACATGAGAGGAAGGAAGGTGGAAATAATAGGGCTTTGGTGAGGTTCATTAGGGAGAATATAACCTGAGTTCTACTCTGGCATTCTGAACGACCAAAAACATATACACTGAGGAGATGGGAGGCATAATTATCCCTTTACCAAGCTAATGTACTTATACCCCACAAGTCCTTTGATTCAAAAAAGGCTTCCAGATATTCACTGCTAAGCTTCCCTGCTTTCCTGAGTTCTAACTGAGAAAGCACAGCCTTTCTATCTGTTCTTTGGTTATTGGCTAATATCCTAAGCATATTTACCCTGAGACTCTAGGCTTTCTCACTGTTTTCTCAATTAAATCTCTTTTGCTTTACTGACTCCTCATCATTCATGCTCTCTCACAGGTCACAAGACAAGAACTTGGGAATGTAACAAAATCTGCACCAGAAGAAATGAGAACAGCACACTGTGCCCTCAGGACCTAGGCATTTCCAGAGAGCTCTGACTGTATCTCGACAAGAAGGGTAGGCTAAACACAGGGGTGTAAATTCCAGGAATTCTCCTTCCCTCCAGTCTCCTCCAGATGCTCACGAGGAGTGGATGAGTGCCAGGCTCCATAAAAGACACGGTGGTCTCTTGGTGTTCTTCACATGAGGACCACAGGGCCAGCAGTTCCTTCCCTAGCTGCTACAAGGACACCTTTTATTTCTCAAGTTCAGAGCCAGCCTCATGGACTGATGCAGATGGAGTGGCTTTGGTCTGCTGTCTGATCAGCACAAAATACCCTGGTCTTGACATGATACTATAGTGAGTGACCTCTGAGGCCTCACAGAGAAGGGAACAATTACATAACCAGAACAATTATGCTGAAGAAAACAAAAACATAAGGAGATGGGCCTGCATCCTGGAATGCAGGGGAAGTAGTGAGCACAGGACCCAGATAAATACATCAAAGAAGGGACCAGCATAAACCCCATCACACAAATATGCTTTTAGGAAACTCTCCAGCTCATCCTATCTTGTTCTTCTGCATGGCCCATAGCCTTTGTCTAAGACAGCTTATGCCACATCTTTAATTCAAGTAGCACAGTTTTGTAATTTGAATCTATCCAGGCTCTTACACAAGAACTATTTCTCATCACTTAACACGACTGTGAAAAAGAAATCAAGTCAGGAGCTGGGGAGAAGGTTCAGATGGTTAAAGCACTTGCCACACTGAGACAGCCTGAGCTTGATACCCACCCACCAACCATGTGAAATTCTGGGCATGGTTACACTTGCCTGTAACCCCAGTCCTGTGGGGACCAGAAAAGGGGAATCTCTGCGTCTGGCTGGTCAACCAGTCTGACTGGAAATGGCAGTTCTGGGCTCAGTGAGAGACTCCATCTCAAGGAAATGATGAAGACACGTGATAAAGGGTGACACTCAGCATTGTCTGATTTATATGCTCTCTTACAGGGCATGCACACCTGTACATGCAAGCACTTATGCCCACCCTCCTCATACACACCATTACATATACAACACACATCCAAAACGCTCCCCTCTCATGAAAAAAATGAGACATTGCATTCAGTAGGAGACACCCAGAAATGATTTCTGTCCTGACACACCCAGATAGGTGTTTGTAAGCTAGTTGCTGTTCCTCTCATGGATTCAGGTCCATGGATTATTTTTATCTTTCTTTTTTGTTCATTTATGCAATGAGATCAACAAAATGTGATGAATGAATAATGAAATAATAAGCACAGCTGAAGGATGAACTGGTAAGTATAGTTGGGACAGGGAAGAGGGAATGGGAGCTGGGGACACCAACACATTATTTGCTCATTCAGTGTATGTAAATATGGATAAT